>VZRF01015233.1:63731-122319 GCA_013396875.1 Vireo altiloquus | reverse complement strand
TTTTTTTTTTTAAGGCTGTGCATAGGTGCAGGATGCATAGATGGAAGTAGTTAACCTTGATGCTCTCCGGAACACTAGTGCATGGTATGGCACTGAAGGGCAGCTTGTTTGCCCAGGAAATAGGGTGTTAGCAGCTTTGAGAAGTAGCATTTTCCTAGTTCAGCCTGTCACACTTCCTTTGGAAACTGGATGTAGTATTGAACAAATAGCAATGCTAATTAATAGTAACCACTGTGTCAGATTTGTTTTCCCCACGGGCAGGTTTGGTTAGACTTTTTTTTTTCATGCTGAGGCACAGATTTGTGCTTGTGCTGTTCTGAAAGAGGCAGTAGGTCAGAAAATACAACTCAGTCGAGTCCCCGTGATGGCGATGCCTCTGCAGTTAAAGAAGGGTTTGCAGGAAAACTGTTGACTTTTGAATCCTCGCTTGGCAACAATTCTGTGATGTTTTTGAAATGATGGAAACATTGCAATTGTCTCAAAACTCTCTGCTGTCTTGCATGGAATCATTTTTTGTCCTTATTGTATAAATAGAAAACTTTATATAATAAGGAATACCTCTTTTATGTGTAAGTTTGTATTTGAAAAGACAAACGACAAATTGCTTGACTGTATGTTGGTTCAAAGATGATACCACGCAGAGCTGAGTGGTTTGAAAGAACTGCTGTACTTTGTAAAGAGGTTTAATGTTCCACTTGGTAGTGTTATTTAGAGCTTGAAGAGGGAAAGCTGTAACATCTAATACCATGCTTTGTTTTAGCTGAATCTTTGCAGAGCAGCAAACATTGAACAAAGACTATGCTGTTAATGTTTTGCTACTTAGCATTAATTTACTTTCTCAAGTAAAGCACTGTTCCTTGAGCTAGTTTCAACTCTTTTCTAATCATAATTCCTTCTCTTTTTTTTTGTTTTGTTTCATGAGATACCAAAGTTCTTACAGGTCCTGAAAGCAATAGACCAAGAAGTTAGTTAATGTGGTATCTTGCGGAGCACGGAGGCATATTCAGCTGCACGTTGTGAGGCACAATTGCTAATGGATAAAGGTAGTTTCTGTATCTGTTCCTCAAATATTTCTACATAGGAATAGGAAAAGATCATCAGCTCCATCATTTATGACTGCATAATACAAGCCATTTCCACTCATATTAATGAGCTTTGAATTAGAACCTAATTTAACAATTTTATAATGAGTGTTGAATAGTTCATTTACTTTTTTCTGCAATTAATTAATTCCCTCAGTGTTTTATACGGTAGTTCTGGTGGTAATTTCCACACACAAAGACGTTTTAATTAGGTGTCTAAATAATACTTATAAGATGTATGCTTTGTGTGATGTTATGCCTGCAGATTTTTTAAAGTATGGGGTTAGGGTTATCATCTCATATAATTGAATAGTTGCCTCCTGATCCAGTTTGCATAGGGCAGTTTGATATTAGTATCTGTTGTCGTGGTTTAAATAAAAATTGTATTTTCTGGCAAGGCGGCGCTTTAAAAGATGTTTCTTTCTATTCCCAATTTGTTCATAAAGTGACAGCTGTTGGAGTTGCTGTGCTCCCCAGTCCACATTCTGGATTCTTGGAGAGAAGGGCTGCAGGTTGTTTGCTTAACAAGTGTGCACCTGCATTCCTCTCTGCCCTACGACGTGCTGTACCAGATGAGCACATTCCAAATTACACCTTGTATTTTGATCTGCAATGCCTCGAGGTTGTTAGTGTCTGCAGGAAGGCCACATCCCTGCCTCTTTCCAGGCTGGGCTGGTTTTATGGATATTCTCTGATCAAACTGCATTGATTGAATTCCACCTGTGCAGTGCAAGGCTACAATTCTACTTTAAATCCTTCCTCCTTTGAGTAGGTGAATAAAGTGGGATCCTGTGAGTAGGAAGGTATGGAATCAGTTATTTATTACTTTATTTCATACCAGGGAGACGAAGTGCTATGTGGAGGCAATATAAATAGCTGTTATCCATGAGGTGCTGTTCCAGGATGATCAAAGTGCAGCACAACAGAGGGAAAGTGTGTCACCAGCACACTCGGGGACGAGATGAATTTGGTTCTCTCACTGGGACTGTGCTGGCTGACAAAACTTCTGGCTGCAGAGTTTGGTACTGCACACCTAAGGGTCGAGAGTTTCTAAATGCCTGGCTCCGACAAAATTTAAGCTTTTTTTTTTTCAGCTCTTCTTGTTTTTCCCCTTCCAAAGTTTTCAAATTGCCTATCATATTCTGGCTTCCCAGAAGCAGAAATATTTTCAAGTAAGGTGATTTTTCTTTGTTTCTACAATTACAGTTGTTCTAACTAGATGCTATAAAGGTGTAATCTGCAGGTTTTTGGGATTTTTTGGTCACATTTATGGCTAAATTAATTTCCCTTTCTGTCTTCCTGAAGTTTTATCTTTTTACGTTCCTTTAAAAAAAACAATCCATGCATTGCCATGCTCAAACATCACACTTATTTCAACCCACTATGGAATATTTCTGTATTTCTGACTTCCTGTTTGTCCCTACTTTTAAAAACACAGGAGTGATTCTCTCTTAGTGCTCTTTGCACTCAGAAGCAGCAGACTGCCAAAACAGCCAAAGTAAAATTTCTCCTCTTGATTAGAGGTAACTGCATTGTCTCAGGCAGTGTTTCTCTGATCCCCTAAATGTATGGTGTTATGGAAACAAATAATTGACCCAAATCATGCATGCCTTTCAGTGGAAATAAGATTATTTTGTTATAAATACGTCTTGGCTTATTAGCAGCTTTGAGAAATATTTACAAATTAATTAAGGTGGGGTTGTATTTGGAAAAATAAATGTCCTTAACAGCATGGTACTTCACAGTGCTTCACTGAGGATTCCAGAACTGGTGTTTACTGGGAAGCTGTGCTAAAATTCAGATATTGCATTACTTGACTATATAAATTATGTTTATTACTTTGAAAAAACTCAAGCACTGTTGTTTGGAGTTTGTTTTTTTTTTTCTTGATGGCTGGTGGACAATCAATCTGTAATGTGCTGCCTGCAGTACTACATTACTTAGGACATTTGCCTTCTACTCTCTGTCTAGAGGGCTCTTAAAAATGTTGTTCAGTTTGAGCCAGCTATCTGAAGTTGAATCTCGTAAATATTACGTGTCATATGCGTTCTGTGCATTGGTAATGTGTGTGTGCTTAATTTTTTAAAATTCTGATTTTCAAAGATAGACCTATTGGAGGTTTTCTGCATTAAAATGTGTCATGGCCTGAGCTTTTCTTAAAAAGGTGTTGCATACAAAAAAAAGTAATAATCCTAAAAATGCAGATGTTTGAGCCATATGCTCTCCTAACATGACCTTGGTAAGTAGACAGTGGGCTTTGACCTTCCATCATTGATTCAATAGCTTTCCTTTGGAGGCATAGAATCCTGTGCAGATGGTTGGCATATGCTAAAGGGTGCTTGCTTTTCTAAGTTACCCAATGTGAGGCATTTACAAGAGGGCTGCAGACCCACTGATTCTTGAGACCATGGCTTGAAAACCACAGGAAGTAGTGGTGTTAATGCAGGGGGTCAGAATATTTTCTCCCCCTTACTTTGTTTTTTTTGGATGTTTACTGAGCTTTTCTGAGAACTAAGTACAAGGAAAAAATCAATTTCTGTGCAATCTTGGAAAGTTTTCTTGTTGGTTTAATGATGTTCATAGTTATGCCACTTATAAATAATGTATCCATATCCTTCCTTATGCCTTTCTTGATAACAGCAGAGTTTTAAGATCATCCCAAAATATTTTTAACTACTGATTCAAAAAGCATTCAGGAAGGTAAGGAATGTTACCCATATTCAAGTTGTAAATGTGATTGAGCACTTCTGGCATTTGTTGTTGGAAATAAAGTAAGGTGTGTGCTCGAGTATTTTGGAAACAATCTCTAAAACAGCAATTACTGTGGACCGAAGAAATTGTCATTTGAGAGACGATAAGAAACCACTTACTAGCAATTTACATCTTAAACTCTCCCAAAACTCCAAACTGAACTCCTACACAGAATCTTTGGCACGGGGATGAACTAGTTAGCAGAAACTCTGAGTAGCTACAAGGAGAATGTGCTTTTACTCAGTTCTGCTTGCCCTAGGTGATAAAGAAACAAAGGGGTGTGCACAATACATTAATTAAAATACACTGGTAAACGTCAGAGGATGGGTAGAAAGTAAGATGGGGTGAACTACTCTGACAGTTAAGATCCCTTTTTGCCTCCTTCTGTTTCAGGGTAACTATTACCATGTGACAGTACTTTTGATAATGCCAATAGGCATTGAAATCTCATTTCTGTTTTGTAGTGATTTTTTGGCTGTAACTGGGGAGACTTTAGAGAACAGGGTCAAATTCCTGGCAACTGGGGAGAAAAGTGGAGCTGAGGCATACATTGCCACTAAAGGAGATTCAAGAAAGTTCAACACCTTTCTTTGATTTCTTAATTGTAGAGGTTCTTGCAAGTTCCGTGGTGGGTATCTGCTGCAAAATCCTCATGTGAGGAGGATTTAGGCAATATATTCTTGACTTGAACTAATATGCTACTGATTATCATTTTCTCCATTAAAGCATTTCGGTTTTGTCGTGGAAAAGATACTATTAGTAAAACCACAGTATAAAAGTATTTATCTTCCTTACTGGCAAAGAAACATAAATGAGAAAGCATTCCATATATATTTATATGATTTACTTGAAGAAAGCTATATTTAAAAAAGGGCATTAAATACAAAAGGAGCCATTTGCAAAGTGCCAGAAAAGAAGCCCTACTCAAATAGCCCTCGTGGATAACACAATGGTTGTAATTTCACATTGGGTCTGGCACTGAAAATACAGCCACAAAATATATTTGCTTAGTAAAAGATGTATCTTTTCCCACTTATTTGTGCATTATGGAGAACTCCCCCCAGCAGAGAGAGCCATCCCAGAGTCTCTGCACCACTTAAGTCATACTTAACCCCTGGTTTTGGAGTTTAAGGGGAACTGAAGTTGTGCTGAAAGTTTAGGTGAGGTCTCCAAGCAGGTGTGAACTTAACTCTTTCTTTCTGTCTTTCACTAAAAGTAGTGGTATTGTCCTATTGCTTTCCACAGCAAAATCATTCATAGTTACTTTTAATTTTTTTTATTCTTTTGAGCCTGGAGCAAGAAGCAAACACATGAAGGAGAAATAAAGGTCATGTTTTAGAATTTGAACTTTAATCCCTGAGGATTTATTCTGTCTTTCTTTCTAGTGCAAATAGAAAGTCTCTTCTGTGGAGAAAAGCTTTCTTGTAAAAAGTGAAGCTTGCATTTAGGTTATTAAAGAAAACTTGAAAATAGCCAAGAATAGCCTGTCAGTGTTAGTTTTCCAATTTGTATATTTTTGCTGCAAATAATAAAGCTACCTCTGCCTTCTATTTAAGAAAAAAAAAGAGCATTCAGAGAAGATGAAAATTTCATCGTTCTAAAAAGTTATTTCAGTCTCTCATGAGCATGGTTTGAATCAAGAATTAATGTTCTAAATTAAGAACCTTATTCAAACAGAAGTCATTTGTGCCACTTGAAATGTGTAAAGCTAAATGTATGCTAATATATTTGACCGAGTTGTGCTGAAAAACTGGCACTGTCAGACTTCATATTCCAGAGCTGCTTCCCTACCACTGTGAGAAATGGCATCTCCACTAGCTATGATTGGGAAGGGTTTAAGAAAAAAACTACTATTATTTTTGTCAATCTACTCTTTTAGTCAGTTTGAAAACACTTTTTTTTACAGTCAGTTTACAGTTTCCATCTAATGAGGCCTTATACAATTTATTCAAATTTTTCCACTTCTAGGAAAGAGACAAAACCACTTAAAAGGTGATTGTGAAACAGGAAGTGCTAGGAAGAAAATAGGAAGGCAAGTATAATATCCAAGTGCCTTTGCATTTCAAACTCATTTGCTAAAACCAAATAGTTGGAAGTTTTGGAGATTTTGCTAATGCTTTAAATGATTTCCATGTCTAAATTATGTCAAGATGCTGGAGAGAAATTTGAAGACATCTAGTGGTTATTTTATGGAAGGCAATTGAGAAAGTAGTTATGAAGTTTAGCTTGAAATATGGTTGATTTCAACACTGGCAGGATTAGGCCACAGGAATTCAGACACTTGAAAGCTGGCATTTTCTAGCTGGCAAATTTGAAATCCCTCTCCTGAAGCGTGTTATTAGTAACTGCTGGTTTGAATGAAAAATGAGCAGAACAGTCCATGCAACTACTAAAACATTACACAGTGTATATATGAATGGTTTGTGAGCAACAAAGAAAAGGAGAATCATTTGCTGTTTTCCCTGAAAAGTATTTCTCACCGTGTTCTGTTACAGAACTCCAAGTGTTACACATTCTTTATGCAACATATCATTTTTACTGTCATTGTTGCATCTCAGTGTTACCTTTGCATTCTGCTTTTTGCACATTTTCTCCAAAGGTGCCCAGCAGTTGTGCTGAATGGTCACTCTGGTGTGTTCTTACATAGGCATCGTGGTTATGTATGTGTAAGCAAGACAGTCACAATCTGGCTGTTAATATTTAAACATCTTCACTGGGTTGGGGTTCTTTTTGAGAAGTCTGCCGTGTACTTTGAAGTTAATCACAATGAAGCAGAGATGGATACAATAAATTATTTAATATTCCCAGCGTATGGGTAGAATAGTGATTAGTGTTGTGTCAGTGTGGTTTGATGTGTACAGCACAAAAAATAGAGCAATGTTCTCTTCAGCTGTTTGTGCCCTCCTGCACGACCTGGCTCAAGACACGTTGCTTCCTTGTGCCTGTGTTTTCTCTACCATCGATTTGCTATTTTTATTGCCTATTAATACTGAAAACTTCTTGTTCTAGGGACAGGTCTACCTTCTGTGCAGCATTTAACAAATTGGGGCCAAAGAGTCTTTCTTAAGTCTTTGGCTTCTCCTAAAGCTTGCAAGGTCTCATGAACTGCAGATTGTGTGCTTGTATATAAGCAGTGATAGAGGGAAGGATCACACCATCTTTTTTCTTTTTTTTTCGATGTTTTGCCTGCCATTGCATTTTTATCCCATTCTTAGCTCTATCACTTCAAGATTCCTCTCCAATTTTGTCATCTGCTGATAAAGTCACCAGCCAAATTCAGCAGTCACTACTGTCGTGTTTTATAGAGGAAAGATTGGATTTGGCTGATATAAGGAACTAAAAAATGGTTACTTCATATTCTACTATTCCTGTTCCTGAACTCTGGGATAAATTACAGCCTTCTTGAGTGAAGGTTCATATTAAAGGATCATAGTGCAGTAAAGGAGGCATGCAGGTCGTGAGGAATGGATGCTGTAACTCCTCAACGTGCAGTGGCTGCCAGAGACACTGCGTCAAGTTTAATTGTCCACATGGATCACTATGGACCCGTATCTGCTCCTGCGACTTCTGAACTACAGCCAGGGTCTTGTCCTTACAATCAGCTCTTGACAGTGCCCATACTTACTGAAGACTGTTCATATGAACAGTCACAAGTGTTTGTTTCTTCCTGGAGTCCTTTCAAAATGACATCTTAATTGTACATGGCACTCATTGCCAATTTCCAGGAACCTCACTTGTGGCTCAGGACGTGTCTGGTGTCGGATATCTGCTGAGCTAATTCTGTGCTCTGAGAGTACTTGTGTTGGTCATAATACCCTTCTCGTCATGCATTGTTAAATAGGACTGAGTGTCAACAAGCTAATTAATGTCAAGGCACTGAGAGATTTTAAATAGAATTAGAATACGTCAGCTCATGCGAAATGCTGGTTCTTCCACCCGCGTGTGTAACTGGGTGAGTGAAAGGAGCTAAATAGTTTCCTTGTTAGAAGAGGCATTTGGTAAAGGTCACTGAACACTGTTCTTTTTCCAGTTGAATCTGAATGGCTTTCCTGTTGCCCAAAGTAAAATGCTTAAATGGTTTGAAGATGAAAATGATGCTTTAACCAGTTTAGTTAAGGGGTTGTTGTTAATCTAAAGAGCTTTCTGAGAATCACACACTATGTTGGCAAGTTGCTGAACCATCATGCAAGAGACATGAAAGGACAGGAATAATTATACAGCTCCACATATAGTTCTGTTCAATGTTTAAGTGCTTCATAAAGAGTGCAGGTACCCAACAAGTAGTCAGTTCTTGTTAAACATAATTCCTTCCATGTGAAAGGTTTTACACCTGTGTTCCACATCCCTCAATAACCTCCATAAGAAATGCATGCTTATTTTACACAGTAAAAAGGCAAGAGGGTAAAAAATTAATAATCTCATGGCCACACTTTGAGAAGAGGTATTAGAATTCAGAGTACATTCTCCTTACTGATTGCTGTTCCCACACCATTAAGGCCTGGGGAAATCATAACACAACACTGCAGAATATATAAAATGACAGGTTTCAACTGATAAATCAAATTTCTGCTTTAGCTTTTGCTTTATGCATGAAGGGTACCGGATTCTTTCCCTGCCTTGCATCTTGTATCAACACATCCATGTAAATTCAGCGTAAATCGGGAGAAGGGAAAATGATAGCTTTTAATATTCTCCTTTCCTCAGGAGCAGGTAAGCAGCGAATCAGATTGCTCTGCAAATTGCTGTCACCCAGCAGTGGTACAGACTCACGCCTGGGCATTTTCAATTACATGGTTTCATCACTGGTTGGAGAACACCCTCCATCCAGTACTGTGTTATTACCGTGCCTTTTCCATCTTACCTTCCGCTAATGGCAGTCCTCAGTGCTCAGAAACCAAGTCAGCACACACACGAATCTGGGTCAAGTCACCAATCTTCTTCAAAACTATCAGTTATTCTATACCTCCCTTCTTGTGTCTAAGATTTAAATGCATCCAGCTGGCTCTTGCAGGTTCTTTTCTGCAGCCTTAGTTGTAGATGGTAGTTTTGTTTTGGAGAAGCTAAAATTTCCAGGTCATTTTTTTTATTTTGAGGAGGTCAGAGTAAAACAAAAAGGGCCCATGTATAACACATGTGCTGACTAGAGTTGCCAGCACTGATTTTAGAGGTTGTGCTGTATTTACATACAGATTTTTGTATCTTTAGCTTTTTTCTTAAGGATATTTTTGGTTGCTTTCATTGAAAAGTTTTATTGTTTCTCATTCACTTAAATAAATGAAAATTCCAAGTGTTACCTAATGCTAGCTTCTTATTTTGATTCTCACTGAAACAGCTTTTGCAAATATGATGCTATCCTATGCAAGTCATATTGTGCTTTGCAGTAATAAATGGTCACAGCTCCCACATTTAATGTTTATCCTGTTTTAGTACTGTAAAATAATATTGTTAAAGTCAAATTTCTAATAATATATTAATTGTTCTTGACTCTGCTTCACTACAAGAAACACTTGGATGAGGTAATTCCACAAAAAATAGGTATCACTGCTTTAATAAAGGAGGATCATTGGTTTTTAATAATTCAATTTTTTTAGCATATTTGCCTACAGTTGAGGTCTCCAAATGATATGTCATTGAAAAAATTCTTTCAAACCTTCCTAACAGAAGTCAAATAAGTTTCCTTTTGAGGGTGCCTTGCTATTAAAAATAATATTGTTGGACTTTAAATTTTAATTGATCCCTTTGCTTTGAATTAATGGGTAATTCTGCTTGCAGTATTGCATCCTATAACAAAGATAAAGCTGTGCTGTAAGGAAAATAAGATTATTGTACAGTGCTTTTCATGTGTAACGTACACCAATGCATGTAACTGATCAGTGGCTGACTAACCTGACTCAGTTCCATGGTTTCATTCAGCTTCACTCTCAGAATTCCTGTGGTCTGCTGAGCAAATAAAAAATATCCCAAATTTAAAACATGACCACCATGAAAGGTTTCCAAAAGATCAGACTTGTTAATAGGATTTTTGCTGTTCCTAGGCTCCTATGTTATGTATTACAGAAAAAACCCATTTCTTCTGAGAGTAGGGCACATGCTGTGAGGAGTCCTGAACACTGAGTAGATGAAAAAAAATACCCTGTGTTTAAAAAAACCCAACCAAACAAAAGACAAAAAGAAACCTAAAGAAAAACCCCTCCGATTTTGGACAAGAAAATACTATAGTGATAAAAAAGTATACTCGTGTTACAATGGTATATATTTAGTGAGGACATTATTAGGGTTGGCTTTCTAGTGCTAAGTTAATTTGAGAAACACAAACACTAGAGCTGCATGGCATTTTTTAATTGGTGATGGACTCCCAAAAATAAAATTTTAGGGTTATTCAGAATTTGGGGTTGAGTTAGTCAATGAGTGTCATCTGCAAGGAAAGGAAATAAGAGAAATGCATGAAAACAGTCTGTTCTTTCACTATTTTGAAGGGAGTTGAATTGGAAATATTCATGTTTCTTTGACGGTTTTTAAGCAAAACTTTTATGCTTTGAGTCTAACCAGCATTTTTTATTAACTTGGAGGGCAGGAGAAGTTAACTTAAAACAGTATATTGGCAACAGAAAAATAGGAAGGGCTGTAGATGATTTACAGAATTGAAGTTCATAATTATCTTTTTAGAGGTTAGAAACAAAGTTTTGCCTTCATATGAATATATATATATATATGTGTCTTATACAGAAGTGGAATGGGAAGGACTGGAACTTTTCAGTCACAAAATGACAGTGCAAACTTCTGATCTGTATTCTGAAAGCCACAGTGTAAGTGGTCCTCCTCTCTCTATTCAGGTATTTCCTCGAGGCAAAAATAGCCCCTTTTTTATGGGGCAGAAAATGTTAGTGCTTAATCTGGGCTAAGTGTTGTGTAAAATTGAAAAACTGATACAGAGGAGCCTAAAGGTGCCTCGATGCCTTCTGTGTGAAAAGGTTTAGTTATCCTCTTCACAGTGTCAGCTTCCAAGATGCATTAGAGGATTTTCAGTTCACATCATTTGCTGTATTTTTGGTTTTGTTTCACAGAGAAATGGTTAATGCATGGTTTGCTGAGAGAGTTCACACCATCCCAGTCTGCAAGGAAGGAACCAAGTCCCAGAGTGAAGCCTGTGCCTGTCACCAGCCTACCTGTGCCGAGACCACCAACTCTGGGACACCAGCAAGGAAAATCTCCGCTTCTGAATTTGACAGACCCTTAAGGCCTATTTTTGTCAAGGACTCGGTAGGAGCAGTGAGCTTCCTCTCTGGCTCTGACAAGAAGGAACAGATGCCTCTGCAATCTCCAAGGATTGAGACCAGTGCAGGGGATCAGTGCTCAAGACTATTAGAACTTGTCAAAGATATTTCTAGTCACTTAGATGTCACAGCGCTTTGCCATAAGATCTTCCTACACATCCACGAGCTGATCGCAGCCGATCGCTATTCCCTGTTCCTGGTGTGTGAGGACAGCTCAAATGAGAAGTTTCTCATGAGCAGGCTGTTTGACGTGGCAGAAGGATCCACCCTGGAAGAAGCTTCCAACAACTGCATTCGCCTGGAGTGGAACAAGGGCATTGTGGGTCACGTGGCAGCCATAGGGCAGCCTCTCAACATCAAGAATGCCTATGAGGTAAGCCAAGGAAATTTATCTGCAGCAATGCTTGAAAAAAGAAGCAGCTCCATTATCAGCTGCTGGAATATTGCTATTTTAGCACCTGCATTTGGTGCTATATTGACTTAAAATGATCAAGATACAAATCTGACGCCATGGTTTTGGTTATAATATGTGTATTATGGATACATGTGCATACAGAAGCGTGAAGCTAGGACTAAAAAAAAAAGTCAGTGTTCTGTTGTGGTGATTTTTCAGAGTTCAATACTGAGGTGAATAAATGAAACAAGGAATCTGATAAAAGCAAAACCATTAACTGCATTCCCAAAACTGTGTTCCTCTGTGGGCACATCTCTTTCAGTTTATTTCTGTATGTTCTTCTTGATGATGAAAGCTAAACTGGGAATGATTAATCCATGAGCATATTTGTTATAATGATGGTCTAAGCTCAAAAAAAAAAAGGCTTCTCCTAGGGTTTGGGTTTTTTGTTCTTTATAGCAGCTGTCTTCCACTGGCACTCATGTTCCACACGAATGCATTTTTGATGTTAAGACACTGATAGTACCAACTTTATATAATTATTGGCTAGTAATGGAACCTTTGGTATCCTGGGTAACAGTCAAATCAAATATTAAATTTTTCTTAATGTACAAACCAAGGAAGAAAAAGAACTGGTCTGTAGGCTAGTAGTCTAATAATTGTATTTTTTCTTGTATCAGGATCCAAGGTTCAATGCAGAAGTAGACCAAATCACAGGGTATAAGACTCAGAGCATTCTCTGTATGCCAATAAAGAATCACAGGGAAGAGGTAAGTTGCAATCTTGGGATCACTTCATGTAATACTATTTCCAGACATGCTGATGGTCTAAACTTTCATTAGCTGTCAGTCATCATCTTCCAATATAAAACCATCTTTTTTTTTTAAAGACTGCTTAAGTTTGTTTAGACTGTAATTGTGTCTTATCTTGTTCAGTAATGTAAGCCAAAGGGAACTGTCAGGAAGAGTTTCATCCCAGATGCAGCAGTAGAATATATGTATTTAACTCTAGAAGTGCTGTTTCTGCTTCCTGTACTCAGTATCTGTCAGCATTAAAGTTCTCTGCACGCTTACTGGTCTATCTCAAATTGTGATTAAGTTACTGTACTTCAGCTTAGTTTGTATCTATATTGCTTAATTCAGAGGGTTTTATCATTGTCGGAAAATCTGATTATTTTCACACTCTCTTAACTCAACATGGTTTCTAATTTATTACTTATGAGGTAAGTGCTTAACATCAGGCATTGAAAAACACATGGTGTCGATGTGATTCAGAAAGTCATCCTCAAATCTTAACTTAAATCACTCCTAATTTGAAACAATGCGAATCTGCCCACTGAACTCTTGTCCGTATTTCCTGTCCATGCTGCTTCTCATGGGAGCTCTCTCATCCTGTCTCATGCTATTGCAGTGGGAAGAATTCTTATTATGGGCTAACAACATCTTATTGCCTTGAGTATTTGAAGAGTGAATTCAGTAAAGTCCATGAAAGCCAGTGAAGGGGGAAAAGATGAGATGCACTTTATGACCTAGGGAGTAAGGAAAGTATGGTTGGATTTTTTTGATCCTGATGGCCTTCAGCCACATCACCGATTCCTAGAATACTCACAAAATGTAAGGCTCTCCACACAGTGTGTCAGAGCTTTGAAATGGAGATTTTTCTCTCCTGGAATTCATTTATTTTTCAGAGCATTTATAGTTTGCTTCCAGAAAACTCAAACTCCCAAAAAGAAATGTTGCCAAGATTGATTTGAAGCCATCATACCTTCTTTTTATTTCTCCCTCCGTCTTTCACTCTTGTGGAGTGTCACCTTGACTTTTACTGCATCGAGTGTTTTTTTTTAAATTACATGGATTGATGCATTAACTTGTTTGTTGAACTTAATCTAGCTGACCCAGATGTAATGGGTAGATGTAATGTAATCAGCTAGTATTTCCTTTCTTTACGTATTGAAATTTTTGGTTAAATGATTTTGTTCCATTCTTCCAAGGACAGCACTTGATCCTTTCCTACTCCCACTCTTGCTTAAGTCTTCCCCTTTCTACCTGGCAGCAGCCACTGCTGGCCCTGGGCCAGTGGATGAGTAAAGCAGATGCCGTGTGAAGAGCTGTCAGAGATCAGTGGTCCATGTCAGGCTGATGCAAGGCTTCCAATTTCACCCAAGCCATACCATTTTCCTTTTGTCAAATGGAAAAAGATGATATGTTCCATGGAACTGGGAACAGGAATGAGCTACAAAGCCCTGCTGGCTGGGGAGTGTGGAAGTGCTCACTTCTCATCAGATCCTGGAGGTGGGTGGGGGATGCAATAAGAGCTGCAGTCTGTTTGTCCAGTCCACCATGACTTAAGGGATGAATAAACCTGCAATGGGCCGTGTCTTCAGCCAGCTTCCTCCTCCTGAGTGCATCAGCAAGCGGAAATGAAGCAGGAATTCGTTTATTTTGACAAGTTCAGCCAACCTGAAGTTTGAGGAGTGTTACACTCATAGGCAATAATTTCAAGGTGCTAAACTGTAAGATTCCTTACAGGAAAGGATGGCAGTTCCTAATTTTTTTCAAGGTTCTACAGTCTCTACCAGAAGGCTTTTCTCATTCTTGCTGTAACAAATGACTGACATGTTTTTGGAGAGACACCAGAGTCAGTGAATCAGTCCTTAATTTTCCATTTGCATGCTGCTGCTTTTTCTGCTTAAAAATCCCCCAAACAACAAAACCAGAATACTGGCTCCTCCCTGTTAAAATAATAAATAGATAAAATTTTTAAATCCCCAAAGCCCCTCTAGAAGTACTGAGGCTTGTGAATGCTGCCTCAGCCCAGGATGTCAGCAATCACAGTCAAAAGATGATTCTGGAAGTCATCCAAAAATAAACACTGAGAAAGAGGAGCAACTGGGGCTTTCTGTTTGTTTAGTATTAGTGCTATTTTTTTGAAAACAAAAGAGTCAGTAATTGAGAGGAGGAAAATCTCATGCTGATTACTAAATCCTCTGGGCCTGCTGAAGTATGGAGATTTTTCCAGTAGATGTTTTTCACATTTGCCTATATTTCCACAAGGCATGTGAGAAACCAAAGTCTCATTTAAAAATAACAGCTAGTAAGAAATTCCATAAATGAAAAGAAACCAATTGGATTCACAGAAGAGCTCACAGGACCCAGGAATTAGTAACAATGAGGCCCATTGCAGTGCAGTAAGAGGACTTTACCTTTGCAGACGCACATGAAGTGTGGAATTACATCAGCTTAATACTGAAACAACTTTTGTTAATCCCCTGCTCAACCTATTCTTGCTGACAGAAATGCCACAGATATGTTGCATTTCTGATGCAGAAAACTCTGCTCATCATGTCCTGTAAGATCAGATTTTCTGTTCTGGCGATTCTTCTGTAAGAGCAGAGAACTGTATAGAGTTATCTAGACATCAGTAGGTAGGAGGTGCTGCTTGGATTATTGCTGTGCATCAGAGAACACAGCAAAACCTTCAAAACACACTGATTTTTTTTTTTATCCTCAGTAGTAGAGAAGTGAGGAAAAGTTACAATTGCCCAGTTGGTACCACAGAGTTACCCTGGTTATTTCTTGTGCAGGAGGAAACTGTCACTGCTGGCACCAGGCTTTAGCTGTAGCTGTTCACCTGAACCATTCCAGTGCTGTGGGGCTTTTCAGTAATCAGGGCCTTATCACTGCTGGCAGAAGGCCCAAGAGTGGGGCAGTTCAGCACTGTGTACCTCAAAAAGCAGCTTCTCATTCCTGCTGTGTCCTCAAGCCTTTAATTCTTCAGAAGCTCCAAATGGTACTGATTTGCTTCCTAGAGCTCCCCTCAAGTCAGCAAATGCAGTGGCACATTCCTCTGGTGTTGTTTGGTCTTGGATTCAGAGACCCAGGAAAAGCATTACAGAAGTTGTTGCAAATAATTATCACCCGAATGTCTCCATATGGTTTTGTAGACACTTGTAAACAAACAGTCATTTTGATGTCTTAGACAGGAAATAGAAGTCCTTACTCCATTCCTTAGCTTAAACCAATTTGTGGAGCTCTCCAGAGCTGATGGAAGCCTCTGAGGCTCTCCAACAGATCTGGAATACCTGGAGAATGGATGGTCTCTGAAGCACAGAGCCACCACAGCTACCATACAACATCTCCAGGAATGACACAATTTTCTGTTATTGTTGAATTTTTTTCTGTTTGAGCTGCACCTAATAATTTGCATAAGAGTCAAGCTCAGTTCAATTTCTACTAAAATCTGCAGGACTTTCTCATATGGAGTTTTTAGCTGAATTATCTCCCAGGCTATGAGTATGTAAGATTGAATTCCCTAGTAATTGGCTAGGGAAATATTGAGGATTTTTTTCTGGCAATGCTCAGTTTGGTTTGTTGTTTACTGGGCCCTATCTCCTGTCACTGGGAAGCTCTTCCCAACAAATCAGGGGTGCTACTATTTACAGCAGCCTTTGAAAATATCCTGTTGAATTGTGTAAAATGGGACTGGGCACGTCACAATTAGCCAGCTAAGTAATTTTCTCCCCCAGTGAACCCTTCAGATATGACACATCCCAATCGTTGCAGGATAGAGCAGCTCTAGCCAAGCTGTCTTTGAACAAACTCCCTCAGTTCCAGCAGCAGGTTTGCTGCAGGATTATGGAGATCACTAATTTGCTTCTTGGATGGATTTTCAGCTTATGCTGGGACACACATTATAGTAGTTAGACTGCTGCAAAGCCTGGAGGCTACTGCTGGCACCAATGATAGAAGAGGATGTGAAATTTCTGTTGATAAAAAATGAAAGTCTGTATATACAGTTCTGTCCCTGCAGGATAATTTTATAAGCTTGAATCAAACCCCTACAAGACCAGGAGAGCAAAGTAAGGTTACCACTCCTTTGTGTTCTGAAGTGGGTATGCTCTCTTATCAAAAATACCAAGTTTCCCATTTTCTGTTACCATCCTTTGGCTTTAATGAAATATTTCTTCAGGTGCCAGCAAAGTAAATAAAAAATATATCTCCTTAAGAAGCAAAATTAATTTTATTTTTAAGCCAGCTAAAGTAAGAACCTACTAAAAAAGGCACCAGTTTCCTGTAGAGCTGGAAGAGCTTTCACAGAGTTAGGTCTGTAATTTTTAATGCCCAAAAAATGGCAGCATGAAACAATCCAGATAAAATCCAGAGCACAGTCATCAGCATTGAAGTCATCAGTCATTACCTACTGGGTACTCAAGGTAGCTTGCTACTTTTAGAGGCAGGACTCAGCTTTTGCAATAAAAGAGTAAGAATAAAGTTCTCTGATAATGAGAAGAAATCTCTCCTTGTGGTGTGGATCAGGATTTATTAAATTGGAAAAGTAGCACAGACAGAAAGGAAAGGTTAGAGAACAAGCACTGGAAGATCACCTGTGTTACCAGCAAGAATACCATCAGGAAAACTGTTCAGATGTGGCAAAACACGTGTGGGTATTGACTCAGCAACTGATGGAAGGTTTGCTCTTCTTTGGGATTGAAAATAAGGGAACAATTCATCAAAATTGCTTCATTTCTTTATGATGTATGTCTGTATGATGTGATCTGAATGGAAAACAGCAAAGTACTTGGTTTCTGATCCAAGTACAAATTTCCTTCTGCTCACCCCTTACACTCTTTCAGTACAGCAAACCTGGAAGTAGCTCTTGCTGGGAACTGCAGGACTCCTGTAGATACAGTGTGTTCTGTAATCCCATCTGCCTAGTCCAACGGGGGGAAAGCTCAGGAAAAGGAGCATGTAGCACTCCACAGTACACTGCTTACTTCAGTGATTAGGCCATAAACTCACAGGTGTCAAAGCATAAGCAGATCCTAATTACTTAATTCTTTCCCTTAGCCTTTACTCTTAGCCAGAGTAATATCTTAAGCTTTTTTAGTTCCCTGTGGAGCTGAGCCCAGAGCAGTTGGTCACCTTTGATTCATTTTTTGTGCTGGTGCAAACATAACTCTCATCTGGAGGTCGTAGCTCAGGCCTATTGTTATGTCTGATTTGTTTAGAATAAGTTTTAAAAATGGGGATTTGGGTTTCTTACCGTGCTTAGTTTTCTCTAAAACGCAGGCCTATGTTCTCCACGGCCCCAAATGCTACCACATGATTGACTTTTGTCCTAATTACATAATTACTTTAGTAACAGGAGCAGATCCTCTCGAGTTTCCTACATCTTCTCCCAATTACCTGGTTGCAGGCAAGACTCCAATGGCTAAAAAATGCCTGTCTGAAGTTTTTCTCATTACTGTCTTTGCACCGTATTCTATGGAATTCAGAGAAGTGCACTGAAATTTGTACTGATATAAATTAAGCCAGAATTTGGACCAGTTTAATTTTTTAAACCATTCATTTTATATGAGAAAACTTTGTATTGAGCCCATTTCTATCTGGAAGCTTAGAATGCCACCGAAACAGCAACAAAAAAGAGGATGGTTTGCATATGCACAAAATTTTTACCCTAATCAAGCCAACATGAATTTTTAGCAGGTTTATTCTCCTCATTACTTCCTCCCCCTTCAGTTAAAACCCTTTATTGAAAGACCTTATCAAAGATGTAAAACTGACCATTGCTCTTGGAACACCTGCCTTTATTAACGTACCTGAAACCTGGAGTGCTGATGAAAAGAGCCTAAATAGGGAGTTGTTTTCTGTGTTAATATGGTCCTTTTATTATTTTCTTCTTGCCTTTTTTTAAGCACTGCAGACTTTCCTTTCATGGAGGGGATGTATTTAAACAATCAAAATGAAAGTACTCACCTTTTGGGTGAAAAGCCTCTTGCCTCATTGATGTTGTCTCAGCTCATGCTGGATCAAAACTGAAAAAAAAAACCCAAAAAAACCCCAAATCAATACCCAGAGAAGACAGTGGCATGAGAAGAGGTCTAAGCATTAACCTCTGCACATGTAGGTTAACATAAAAGCATAATAACTGGTTAAGGGATTTGCTTTCATTCAAAGTCTGCCAGAGAAGTATACAGGCTAGCAGTACATTATTATTACAGAAAGGAAGTTCCCTGGATGAGAAATATTCCTCGCTGAAGTAAATAAGAGGTTGACTGTGGGGAAAATTGGGTTGTATGGAATGGAGCTGACAGTGAAGCTTTATTTCAGACAGACATTTTTGAGCCCACAGCTGGCAGTGATTCATGGTAAAGAACAATGCCCTTACTTACAGCATCAGTATTTTGGGAATGCTAGGCTGAGAGATAGTAAATTGTCTTCTTTTCCATTACGAAAATAAAACCACATGTCTTCCATCAGTTTAGCAGTTACAACTTTAACCATTAATAGTCACATACAGCTTTTTAAACATGCACACCACAGAGTTTTCCTCTTTCCTTTTGTTTATCCCAAAAAAGCAAGATGTAAAAGATACCATCATTAACACCTCCAATTGGTTTTACACTACTCAAACCTCAAACAAAGGAAGTTCTTTGCAGCTTTTTCTCTCACTTGTAATCATGCTCAAAATCCTACAAGATCCAAAAGCTTTGCATATACTTTGTCAGATTAATAATACTTTGTCTCAAAAGGAATGGAAACACAGAATTATATTAGGGAAAGACTAAGGTCTTGAAATCCTGTAATTTGGGAAACATTTATGCCTGAGAGAGAAACATTTATTATTTATTATACTAACAATTTCATTTAATAGTCAACCAAGCAAATACCTGTAATGATCATTTATTATCTTATATAAATATGCCTAGAAATGGAATCCAATGACAGACTCTTAAAAATTAGCTAATTTCACTATTTTGAATACACTAGGTTGTTGGTGTGGCTCAAGCAATCAACAAGAAATCTGGAATTGGTGGCACTTTCACCGAACAAGATGAAAAGGTATAAAAGCTGGATGTTTATGTCTCTTCTGTTTTCACAGGGGAAGGGGATGGATATGTTCTTAATTTTCTGGCTGCTCAGAAATTTTTAAGTTACTAAATATTAAACATTTCTGAGAAAGTAAACATTCCTGGAAATACAGCGTTTTTTTTCCTTTATGAGACCATGAGAAATGTGAATGTGAAATAATTTAATTTCTGGATCACCACATTGTCTGTCATGTATTTCTGAAACACAGGCTTACTCTATTGAAATGCATTGTAAAACACTTCCATAACTTTTAAATGGACATAAGTTTTAATTAATTGGTTCTAACTCTTCCTGGCAAGCCCAACAAACACAATTTGAATATTAAAATTTGTAGGTTGATTCTCTTTTAAATACCATGTCACTTCTCAGTGTAGCATTTGCAGGAAAAGAAAAAGCTTTAGATAAATTATGACTGATATATCAGAGAATAAGGAGAGCAGAGAGTAGAATGGATTCCTAATTCTCCCAGTGCAGTTGCTTTCCAAAAATTTCCAAAATTCACGTTCACATTGGTGGGGCAAAAACCAGGCTGTGCTCAGGCTGAAGAAGTTGACTTAACAATCAGCAATAAAAGAATCAGAATTCACCCCTTCCCTTTGAAAACTTCCCCTTTAAAACAAAATGCCCATTGAGTATCTTCAGAATTTCATCCTGAATGAGGAAAAAACTGTGGGTTTGCTATGTTAGCAAATTTTTATTTTCACTTCCCAAGCGACTGAATTCCCTCAGAGAGGATGGTTGCCTGTGGTCAGTTTTTCTAGATAAAATATGCACTGCTGCAAAATTATTTATTCCTTTAAGATGCTTTTTAGATGAACCCTACTTGTACTAAGATAATGATCTTCAGATTTTATCTTAAAAAAAGAGACAGGATTCTTGAGGAAATCAGAAATTATGAGTAGCTGAAAAAACCCCAGACCCTGAATGTGCGATTGCCAAAAATAACAAAAATTAATACTTCAGAGTGAAAACAAAATGTTGCAGTAGCTTATCTTTGAACAGAGTTAAGATGCTGTGGGACATTATCTCTGTGAGATGTTGATGTTCATTTGTCTCCAGGATTTTGCTGCATATTTGGCATTTTGTGGAATTGTTCTCCACAACGCTCAGCTGTACGAGACGTCTCTGCTCGAGAACAGGCGCAACCAGGTACGGCCAACAGGTTTGTCCCAGGGACACAGAAATGAGGAGGCTTTGCAAGGAGTCAGTGCCTCCTCTTCCTGTTTGTGATGTGGTAGTTATTCCTTGGCTGCTTTTAATCCCTGTGATGAATGCTGTGTGTGTGGGATAAAGCTCTCACGAGCTACATTGGGAAGAGATTGGGCCAATTCCAGCCTGGGCTGAAATGACCACTTTAGGGGAAGCAGGTAGAGCCATATGTCAGAAAATTCATTCCATATTAATATACTTGATGTTGCCTGAAGTTATCTTGTGGTTCACCATATGTATTAAACAAGCAGAGGTGTCACACTCCAGGCAGGATTATCCCTATGGAATAGCAGAGGTCATACAGGCTGTTCTTTTAGGCTATTACCACTGTAACAGTCACTAACCATATTTTCAGTAAGGATCAGATGGAAAAGTGGATTTCCTTCAGATTGCTATAGCTCTACTTTGGAGCCAGCTTTGTAACTGATGGATTATTAATGCCATGGCTTTTATGGGTGAATATGCCTGGCCTTTATGATGTGATAATGTTTCAGAGAAAAGACTAGACAGCAGTTGTTTTAGAATTTTCCTGGTAGGTCTGAGTTTCCAACTGACTATCAGTGTTTGAAAACTGGTACAAATTTGGATAATTTATTAAATTGCCTTCATGTTTCTTATGAGAAAAAAAAAGCATATCTGAGCAGCTAAGTCCTTCAACAGCAGCTTTGAAATAGAGCAGACTGTATCTAAATGATGTTTTCACCTAATGAGTTCATTAGACTGTTAGAATTACAACCGAGAATAATTAATAATTGTGTTCAGAAGTCTTAAAAGTAAATATCACTGGCTTGAGAATGCACACATGAGTCATGGAAAATAGGTTTCCTAAGGACAAGTAACTGTGTTGTCTGGATTTCTAAGGTTTCATTTGACCTATTAACGCCTAAATCTGTTCTGCCTCTCTGACTGCAAACATCAGACAGCGAACTGTGCTATTTAATTCTTCCATAGAAAGTGTCAAGCTGGCTAATATTGACTGTTACCTTGCAATCTGTGAGAGCTAAAACTTACCTTTGGTCACAGACAAACACTGGTGTCCCTGATTCAGGGGAGAGGAGAAGAATCAAAGACATTAGTAATGATAATTACTACATGAATCACAATTAGTCAAATCCTAATAAATGACCTTTTCTTCAGGTGCTTCTTGACCTTGCCAGCCTGATTTTTGAAGAGCAGCAGTCTTTGGAAGTAATCCTGAAGAAGATAGCAGCCACTATAATATCCTTCATGCAGGTGCAGAGGTGTACCATCTTCATTGTGGATGAAGATTGTCCTGTGAGTATATTTTTTTGTCCGAAGGCAGAAGTGTTGATTTCCTGGGAGTGGTGTGGGCTTCCCTCCATTCTCATATGTTCTGTTGTCTTTTCATCCCCTATCTGTTCTTTCATGGCATCTGCTCAGGTTGGGTGTTGACATGAGAGGTTTTGGCCTTTGTGTAATTAAAGAATTTCTGTGCTGACATAAATTTGGCACCGCTTGGAAACACCAGCATTTCTTCTCTGTGTCACCAGTAGAGATTCAAGACACTTCAGTGATATTTAAATTTCTATCAAAAATTACATTTATGGTAGGATCCAGTATGCTTGATGATAGATGTGAAATGAAGCTAAATAATTTTACACTGTCTTTAGTACAGAACATGTCTTGATAACTGCAGCAAGGGTTTAATGAGCAATACTATTCTAAATAATGCAACCTTGTACACCTGTGTATTCAAACATCCTCTTGGTATTCCAGGATACATTTTCTAGTGTCTTTCACATGGAATCTGAAGAATTAGAAGATTCAGCTGAAAATCTGAAGAGGTAAGCCAATTAATTCAGACTTTTGTTTATCTCGGGAGAATGCTGAAGAAACTATGCTTTTAATAATCTTTTCATAATAACAGACTTATTTCTACTGGGTCCCATGTATTACTGCTATTTTTAGAGAGCAGGTTTTCCCCTGAAGTGGGCACAGACCAACTCTCTTGCCTTAAAAAGGTCCCACTGAGCAGAACAGGAGTAGAGCTTGATCTCTTTGCTTTGCCAGTCTAAGAACATATTTGTATTTCAAGGCTAAGCTGTGGAAGTGTACAGACAAGCTTCTCTAAAACTGGTCTCAAAGAAATCTGCATGGATGACTATGTTGTAGAGGAGACACATAAAAATTAGCAGATAATAACCAAAATAATGCTTTTAATCAATTATTCAATAATTCTCCTCATCTCAAAGGTAAGGAAGATGACTCAAGAAACATGTCTGACTCAAGCAAGACTAGAGCCCTAATGTTCTAATTCTCACTCATCTTTGGGAAACCACTAAGGAGTTCAAGTGGAAGTGAGAGAGAGAAACAGCTGAATTAAAATACACAGATATAATAGTTCCCAAATTTAGCCTGAACCTCTGTATTGAAGTTTGAAAATTACTGTCTCTGTTATCAAAAACAGCTGTTTCAAATACTGTCAGAAAGAGACACAGTTGTATATAGAATGCTCTACTACGGATATTTTGTGCAAAGAGGAAACAGATTTTCTGACTCCCTTTGATGTTGTTCTGCAGTAAATATTTATTATATTAAGTTTAATTCCATATATTGGAAAATTATGTCCAAAGGGTGTGATTTGAGCAACTAAAAGCTGTTGAGCTGTGCTACAGTTGTAGACAGTGTTCAACCAGAAAGTACAGCAGTACAACAGCCTGGCAGGATCACAGGATGAGAAAGAAAATTCCTCTTTAGTCCTCTTCAACTCTATAAGAATGGACCCTTCCTCCTCATTTTATGGTTACTAGTTAATGGACTCAAAATGTTATTAACTGCTTGTGTGGGCGACCAGGAAATTATTTCTCATGAGGGATAAGGACGAGGAATCTTGGAGGCTTAGTTGCCTATCAGACTCTTGTTCATAAGACAGCACAATTATATGCCAAGGACTGCATTGTGAGTCAACCACTGGAGTTACAACTTCTGCTATGCTTGAAGGACACAATTTCAGGCAAGAGCAGAAATATAATGACATGGATTAGATGGGAAGTATAACTTTACATAATATAAAATTTCAGGCTTGTTATGCAATCAAGGACACTGAATCAAACTCCAAATCGGTTTTTCAGAACTGTGGGGCATTGCCTTGTATGTGTGAAATAACAAAAGAATAATTCCTCTCCTCCAGCCCTGGAATATCCTTACACCAGGAGGATAATGAAAGTCAAGTCAAATGTTGGAGGGAAACTATAGGAGCTTGATGGGAATAGGTTTATATTTAGGACATAGGTCCTCCTCCAAGGCAGGCAAAGGGTCTAAGAGAATTAACATACCTTAAATAAATTGTGGCTAAGAAAGTGGAGATGATTGATTCTGTAAAGATACTTTATGTCCTGATTTGGAGTAGACAGTTCTATTTCAGTAACAGAACCTCCAAGTGACTGATTGTCCCTTTACTTTTAGAACAAATTTGAAATGAACTTAGAAGCAGAAAATTCACAAGTGATACTGGCTGCACTCTCTTGAACTAAGATGTGAATTTCACCCAATATTGGTTTTTCAAGAGTATCAGACTTGTGAATGCAGTTTGTTTTCAAATAGTTCTGTTTATTTCAGTATAAACCCAGCTGTTCATTCTTTATCCTTCATCTGTGTAAACTGTAGGGAATTGTTTATTTCTTCAGTTTGGTGTTCAGTGTTAATCTTTTGGAACATTAAAGAAACGGTGGAAAGCATGCACCAATCCATGCCGCAGTTTTGTGATGACAGCTGGATTAGGATGCAGGATTTGAACTCAACTCCATTAAATATCTATTGGTTGTATCTATATATCCTTTTCTCATATGGGAAAGATATTACTATTACCTGCTTGGCATAATGAGATGACTCACTTGTATGCAAAAGCACATAATAATAATAATGTTGTATCCCTCAGGGACTGTGACACAAACAAAATCAATTACATGTATGCTCAGTATGTCAAGAATACGATGGAGCCACTCAACATCCCAGATGTCTGCAAAGACAGAAGATTTCCATGGACAGTAAGTCAAATTATCTTAGGTTTGAACTTCAGAAATGGAAACCTTTCAAACCTTTTTTGCTTTACCCTTATTATTTCTTTCAAGGTAGCGGCCCCAGTTAAAATAGTGCAAACACACAGCGAGCGTTGGGAGGCTCTCAGCAGTTCCTCCTCCTTTCCCCTCTGATTCTGGCAAAGATTAACGTTATAAATTCAAGTTCTTTGCTGGAATGGAGATGGATCAACTTCACTTTGCTTTGGGAGCTTTTGCTTCACACTTCCTCAAGTGTGAGCTGGTGGTGTGGTGGATGACTGAGCATGGGGATACTGGAGAGTGAGGAGGGAAGGTCACTTGGCAAGGCTCAGGTTGCCTTTATGGTCATCATCAACAAAAAGCAAACATTTAATTATGTATTTTCCTGTATTTTCAATGCAGAAATTAGAAGTCTGTTCTTACTATTGTGTTTAAGCGTGTTGATGAGAGGGTAATGAAAGGGAGAGGAGCTGCTATGGTCAGCAGATGGCTTTTTACCGAAATTTGTTCTGTGGTACACAATAAAAGGATCAGAAAAGACAGTGCTCAGTGGGATTGTTCCAGTAAGTGGAAAGAAGGGGCAGGTTCACGGAGAGGGAGCTGTGCTGTTTCCCTTTTTTTTCCTATGCAAGGTTTCTTGGATGAGCTGGAGTGAGTTTCTGTGAAAGACTGAGCAACACAGGAATTGAGTTCTCAGACTAACCCTGTCTTAACTGCAGGAATGGAAGTCCAGACAGAATGTGATGGATATATTGTACAGATGAATAAAGAAAGAAGTGATGATTTTGAAGAAGTTTAAAAATAAAATTAATACCTTGAGAATCATCCAAACAACTGTTTGTCAGAAACAGGCTATTCAGTAGGGTTAGAGTTACTTTGATGTTTTTTTTTTTCCCCTGGAATACACATTATGCATGTAAAAGAAACCCATAAAAAGAAAGTAATAGTGCTTTTAGAAGGAATTCTGGATAATGTTTTTCAGCAACACAGAGACTGCACTTCCACTACTGCATAGGAGCAGGACAAGGCAGGGTTGTAGGATAAATGTTTTGAAAGCTGATGCACCCTGACATGAGGGAAATCCCAGGTGTTGCCAGTGCCCTAGAAACCTTGGCTTGCCTCTTTCTTTGGAGGACATTTACACTGTTCTTACCTCATGAAAATCCTGCCAAGATACTCTACAGTCCTTGCACAGCACCAGAGCACAGAGCAACAATATAAAAAAAAAGCTAGCCTTTTGATCAGAAACATTTACGTGTGCCCATTTTTTTTGGTGTCACATACAATCAGAGTTCAGACCAAATGTACTTAACTACTGCCACATTATTCCTGCAGCAGTCAGAGCAGAGCTATGGCCTTTTCTCCCCAGATGTTTGAAAAGGAGGCATTGTTTTCTTGTTCTATCCTGCCACTCCCCAAATAAATTCAATCTCCTGTTGGAGCACAAGACATGCTGCAAAGTCTTGGGAAGAGTGCAGAATGCTGACCCAGCTGTAGTAGTTTTCCTGCCTGTTGTTTGTGTGCAAACTCATTGATCACGTGGTTGCTTTTTGAAGGAAGAAGGAAGCCAAGAGAAGTTGTGGAGCCCAGCTCTACAGCTTTTGCACTTCAGCCACTTCTGAACAACAGCCTTTAAAATTGGTAACTCTGTTTTTCTGTTTGTTTAACAGAATGACAGTGCAGAAAATGTAAGTCAGAACATAAAGAGTTTGCTGTGTACACCAATAAAAAATGGGAAAAAGAATAAAGTGATAGGTAGGTATCATTACAAAAATAATGTTATACATTTCATAGATAAATTTATGTGCTCCATGGTAAAATCACAGCAACATGCAATCTCAAGCCAGGAGAGAAGATCCTTAATTATCATGTTTTCAACTAATAAGTCTACTGCAGCCTTGAATATAAATTGCTCACCTAATAAGCTGCCAAAGAGTAGAATGAGTGTCAGCCTTCGTTCCTGGCATCAGTAAGTCCTACAAGCAAACAGAAAACAAAATATACTGATTCTCAGATAGGAGCATGAATCCAATTTCATCAGCTTTAAATAATTCGGCAAGTAAATATTAAGAGTTCCAAGAACGCCTTTTTAGATCTTCAAATAATTTTCTTTGAGAATGGCAGAACAGCATGGCCCAATTTATAGAGTAAATATGAGATCCCTTTTTTGTGAGGACAGATTTATTTTTTAAACATCTGAAGCAGAAAGAGAAACCTCATCTTTATCTAAGTTCTCTGAAATTTCTTTTGCTATTAGCTTCTTTCACAAGTTCTTTTATTACTTTATTTAAATATTCCACCAAGCCCTGGAAGAACAAGATGAGGACTGAACTGTGGAGCTTTAATTAGAGAGATTTCACCATGCTGTGAGCTATTGATAAAACAGTTGCATCTGATCTTTTTTTTTTTTTTCTCTCTTGAGATTTTCTATTGAAGTTCAAACTGAAATTTTCAGTCAGGCCACCCATTTAGGTGGGCTTTTCAAATCTGAGTTATTCTCACTGGGAAATTGTCTTTGAATTCTTTTACGGTTTCACGGCTGCCTCATGTTCAGTTATTTAACAGGGCAAGGTTAAGAAGTTCTCTTTGGGACAGTACCCAGAAGTTCCTTTACAATACTACATAGCATGTAGTATGACCATTATTATGAGTCTGTTTTCTTTTTAAAATTATTTTTAAGTTTAGGATACACCAAACCAGAACTTGGGAAGTGGTATGGGGGTGGGAAAAACAGTCCACATCAAACCCAAGCAAATCCTACTTGCAAGAAAAATGAAAAGAACTTTATTCTCCTGACTTGTGCATTTCTCAGGTATGTGGCAAAAGCTTTACAGAATCTTGCTGTGATTTTATAACTGTGTCCCAGCTAAAGACTTCGGAGCTCCTTTATTTGTAATCAGTGAACCTCTCAATGCTTTGGGGAAGATTTTGAAAGATGTTAAAGAGTCTTAAGTAATATACAGTATATTCACTGCAGTTGTCTATTTTTTAAGAGACTTATGTGCAAATACTGTGTCTTTTAAGAATTCATTAACTTTTGTGGCATATTCACTGTTGGGTCTTAATCTTGTGTTCATTACAGTTGCTATGGAAATAATTATAATGTCATAAACTGTACTAAACAGAAATCTGAAAGTCAGTTTCATGGGATTTTCCTTAAGAGTTTTGTAAGTCAGCTTCTTTTTTCCCAGGGAAAGTTAATCTTGTTCCTTATTTGAGTGAATCTTTTTTTGATGGGACTATATTTTTTTTATTATCATTTAATGTTCCATTCCTTTCCATCTCATTCCATAAAGGTTCAGAATCCTGTTTGCAATATTAGATGCCCCAATCCCTTCCAGAACTCTTTATAGCTATAATGATCTCACTGATCTCTTTAGAGGAGACTCTTGATACTAAGTTCCCCAAACAGAATGTAATTTGGCAACAAGACAATGTTACATTGTCTCCAGATATTAAACCTTCTACTTGTGAGGCCAGCATGATTCTAAAACCACAGTTGCTCATGTGGCTGATGCATTCTTTTCCTCAATTTTATTATCTACTGTCATAAGGAAGATGCCTATGTGGTAATCTTTTTCAGAATTTTTAATTTGCAGCTGGGATTTCTTGGCACTTAGCCAGGAAAATGCAGTTTTTATGCTCATTGGAGTGAGAAAACATTTGGACTTCCCTAAGACAGTACTCACCCCCAAAGGAGTTTTGGCCAAAGACAACCTATTCTTATAGTTCAGCTGCTTTAATTGATACTCTGATTTCTTAGCAGATAAAACTGAGGGGAGGTGTATGTCTGAATTCTCCCCTGCTCACAGTGGTGTCAGGGATTTAAGCTGCAGCAAGATGAGGCAGAGAGACTCAGACTTCCTCAATGATATGCACAGAAAATTCTTAACAAAAATAAATGCAAAAATTCTTAACAACAAAAGTAAATATCAGCAAGTCTGAACCTAACAAGCTGAATTCAGTCAGATGCTTTTCAAGGAGTTCAGTAGTGGTTAGAAGCTGTAATTCAACCAGATCCTTGTAGAACTGGCGAGTGTAGGTTCAGCTTTGAACCTCAACTTGGGTATTCCCTGTTTAGTTCATTTACTTGAAAAAAATCCTAGTACTGGCTCAAATAAAGAAGTGAAAACTCTGTGTACCACTGTTCTGACTTTCATAAATGTTCTTTTGGCATGGTTGCAAAAATTTAATTAGCCTCCAAAGGACAAGTTGTCTTTAGGGATTAAATCAATCTAGAAAACTATTAATAATGAAAGTTAGGAGGAAAACGACCCTAGAATTTCACAGGATAATCAAGTCTCTAAAGCCCTACATTTTTGGTTTACAAATCCTAATAAATACTTTTGAATTTACTATGTATATATATATAATATTTTAACATTTATTTTAAAATACATTGAAATTACACATGGGGGAAAAAAAGAGAAAATCCTACAACATTCCTATGTGTCTTTTATGTATGTTGGTGGTTTATACTGTAGGCTAATCTGTCCTCAACTGATGATACAATAGGTGATGTGTTGGCAGTTCTCTATATTACTTTTCATTTCTGTGTCCTGACATAGGAGTTTGCCAGCTTGTGAATAAGATGGAAGAAAACTCAGGAAAAATCAAGGCTTTCAACAGAAATGATGAGGAGTTCCTGGAAGCATTCGTCATCTTCTGTGGCCTGGGGATCCAGAACACACAGATGTACGAAGCTGTAGAAAGAGCCATGGCCAAACAGATGGTGACATTAGAGGTGAGCTCAAAATCTTGGTGGTCCTTAATTAGCCCCAAACAGACCCTAATATTACCCAGACCCCATCTGTTCTGCACATTAATGCAGCTACTCACAGGGATGCTAAACAGAGACTGTTGTCCCTCAGGAGAGCAGCGTTTGGGCTGCTGAGCTGCTCAGGAATTTTCTGCTTGTTTCTGACTCTGCCAGCAGTCTTTAATTTGGTATTGTGTCCTAACTTCACTCCTGAGCAATGGTCTCCCCTCTGCGAGGCTGCAGGCTGGAAGAGGAAATGGTTTGGCAGATTAAGGGGCTTCCTCTTCTTGTCTGAGGGGTTTTGTGATGATTTTGGCTCAGTCCTTTAGACAAACCAGTGTGAGCAGTAACAGCAGCGTTACTGTAGGATTTCAGCAATTTCCTCTGACTCCATCAAACCATATCAAGATGAACACAATCTGGTCCCAGCCTTTGAATTGATTCCTGTTAAGTTTTACAGCTGAAGAAGGCTTTAGTCTGAGAAGTTGAATTACTCAGAGGTGATAACTTGAGGCTGAAAGTGAAAAATGTGTAGACTTTGGATCTCCTTACATTCATTATGTAAACAGAGTGTTTGCAGAGCTCCTAAAATGGGATTATGTGCCCTGTAGCCTCTAAAAGAAACATTACAATTCTCAAATAAACCTGTATTATGTCATGTTAAATAAACGCTGGTAAAACTCTTGTCAAAATCATTTGCTTATATGGCAAATTACCAATTCTCTCTCCTACTATAACACTTTATAGATAATATAGGAAGATTAAACCTCCAGCCAGATTATAGGTTAGCATGTAAGATGGGTTCTTTATAAGAAAATAAAACTCCATAACATTTTCATGTCATATGTTCTCAATAGCTAAAAAATATGAGCTTATTTTTTTAATTTAAAATGAATAGATTGTCTTTCAGAATTTTGTGTCAAGTTTCAGTAAGGGCAAAACTTCCTTTTATGACTGAATAAAGTCCTGAAAGAATTACAATGGCAATAACATCCAGGCTCATAATAAGAGCTGTTTTGTGTATTTTTTGTCTTGGAAAGTGGGCCATGAGAACTTTTCAAAGAGAAAATCAGAGTTCATTGCTCTTTTATAGAAACTATTTACGTTTTCTTGGCCTAATTATCTCTAGAAGATCCTGTGCTGTGGGAGATGTGTAAAGATGCAGATATCTCCCCATATGCATTCAGAGAGCTCCCCTAAAACTGGCTTGGGCCCTGTATGGACAGGAGATTTCATCAGCAAATGCAGTGGAATGCTGAAAAATCTGCTCTAGGAAAAGAATCTTATCACATTGCTCTATTGTGTGTACTAAGGGCTGCTTTTTTTTCTTCCCATAGGTTCTCTCATACCACGCTTCTGCTGCTGAGGAGGAAACGAGGGAGCTGCAGGTAACAGTGGTAATTGAATTTTTTACTATTACTTTAGAAATATTGCTTTAATGGAACAAGCAAGGGCAGTCCTGTACACAGATGTGATCCCTAAAGGGGCAGAAGCGCATGTTCCAGAAATAAAAATGGCAGTGAATCTTACCCTGATGGGTTCCTGTGCTGAATCACATAAAAGGGAAATATTACAATGCCTACAGTAAGAAATACAAGCTGGCCAGAGCACTGTGAGAACCAGACCTGTGCTGACTGATTTTTCTCAGGAGTTTGAGACAGTCACAGCTGGTGCAATGTCAGTATCAAACTCAAGTATTCCAGGAGCAAAATGTTGGGAACTTTCCATTCTGCAGCTATGTCTGAATGTTGTATGTCTTAGAGCAGTGGTACCTTTCAAACATCCCAAGTATGGCTGCAGCTTTGTGGCCTTACGTATAAATTCTGCATTGAATTTTTTAATGCAATGATTTTAAAAAAAACCTTTATCATTGCTTTTCTGTGCAGTGTCCTGTTCTGCTCATGTTTTATTCTGTGTTCAGAAGCCATTGCCTGAGGAATAACTACAGCTAGGATTTCAAGTGCATTTCAAACCACAGCATGTGCTTAGTTTCTCCAGGTCGTCAGCAGGTATTGCAGAGAAATAGCATCACCCCTGATGCCTTAGGTTTTAACTTTTATATTTTTCAAATCCTGTACTGCCCAGTGTAACTCTGAAGTTTCTTGTAGCTTGTTAAGTGCTGTTCTCTTATGCTAAGATAGACATAACAAAACCTCTAACTTGCTCTCCAGAATAAGAACTGTAAACCATCATCTTGGGGAGAGGGGGGCAAGCTTGGGCAAATTCCATCATTGGCTGGGTTCTGCTTGGGGAATTGATGCTGATATCAAAGTGTGAGGAACTCGTGACCTGTTGTCCATTTTGGGATGCACTGAGGCAGGAGCCTCTGGAGCCCAAAGTGTGCATCTGAAGGCCTTTCAAATAAATCCCTCCTTTATTCTCTATTCCTGTCTAGCCTCTGTTCCTAGGTAGCCATTTAAGGCATTACCCCTGTTGCACGAAAACAAATGGGAGGAGGGAGAGGAAGGAAGGCATAGGGGACCATGAGCTGGGGAGTGTGGGACTGGTCTGGCCAAGCAACATAATGAGCTGGAAGACTAAGGGTATTTCTGGAACAGTACCACACAGATTTTTGAACCTCAGTCTTACCACACTGCTGCTCATCAATAAAGAGCCAGTGACGAGACCAGAGTGCAACACCTCTCCTAAGGTTTCTCCTCAGGGCTGGCGATGAAATCTTTGTGGTTACATCCTTACTGCTCAACGAAACAGCACCGGGGCAAACCTAGAACTGGACCAGTGGCCACCTGCACGGCTTAACTGTCCACAGCTTCCTAACAAAATCCTGTGTCAACCACTGCTCTTAAGGTGGTACCAGAGCACAAGCACAGACCTTTTTATTTGCTCTCATAGAATTTTTATTTTTCATTTTTTGCACACATTGTATAGAGACGGCCAAAATAGTTGAAAATTTTTTCTGGTTATACCTTTTTGCTCTGTTTTGCTTCTAAATAATCTGAAAATATGTAGCTATCAGGCGGTTGGACTAGAAGATGGTTGTAGGGCTCTTCCAACTGGCACTATTCTATTCATTATCTGCCTTATGGAATAGCCTGTGGTCAAAGTTTTTACTTTAATCATCATTTCCAAATACTACAGAACTGTCCTATTGCATAAGTCACCTCCTTTGAGCCTGGCTACTGTCTGCAACCTGTGTTTTATCATCCAAAGCAGAGGAAACAATGCATAACTCTTTGTGGTTGCCACACAGTGGTCCCATCTTTTACACAGCCTTCTTTTTGCTGCCAATGTATTTACAGAAACCATTGCTCAATAACTTGAAATTAAAACAGCTGATGAACTTTCATACTGTAAAACAGAAGGCAGAAGGCTCTAATGGCTTCAGTAAGGGAAAAAAGGAAATATCTAATCTGGTTAAACAACACAAAAAACTGCTATAGAATGCAGGTTTTTCACATTTCACCTGAAATGAAACTTACTGTTGTGGCTGTAAAAGGCAGGAGATCAAGGAAGAGAAAAATAAATTATGAATGAAGCGAAGTGTGAGGTGTTCTTTTGAGCTCCTTTTGTGTCCTTCCAGCCTCTTTCTTTGTGAAATACCTGCCTGCAGTTGCAGTTTTATAAAATTATGTCAGCAGCTTTGCTGAACACTTGGATTATTTACCACTGAACACGCAGACCTTTCATGTGCTCACAGCTGAAATACCACATGAATCCAAACTGAGGGACACAAAATTACTGGCACAAGAAATGTGTAGGAATGCTGCATATTTTTCCTCTGTAAATATTCTTTTTCATAATCTTCCATGATTTCCTGACTCTGACACACAAGACAGAGGACAGCAAACTTACACAGAATGGAGGCTGGAAGCCACAGTTCAGTGGATTTGCATGTTACACATACTAATATTGTAGATTATGAAAAATGCTTCCTTTTCAGTTCCTCTGCCTTCTGGGACAGAGCTGTCTACACTGGAGAAATGTTTTCCTCTAGAATTACAAAGAGGAAGATAAAACCTATGTGTTTATTTCCTTCACCGTTTCTGATTGACCTGATTTTCTTCAGACCACACTCATATCGAGGTGAAACAACTCTAAAGTAGTAGCACTGCAAACCTCACCTTTTATTCTACTGCAGAAAATTATACTGATTTTTTTTCTATAGTATAAGACTTAGCATTTATTTTGTTAGTCTAAGAGTTAATATAAGACTTGGCATAACCTCAACACTGGTATTTTGAAGTGCCAACTGTATATACTCTCTATATATATATACTCTGTATTTTATAACTAGAAAAAGGATGTAATACATAGAGATATTACTGACAATTAAAAAATCAGATTTAAAAACATACAGAATGGGATGGTATTGTGCACCTTGTAGTTTGAAATTTCACATTGAAGGTTTATGGTTGTACTCAAACTGCACCAAAACTACTGACCATGGGTTTTAAAGATTACTGATAACAGATGAACTCTAATTTTTCAGTTTTCTAGCCCTGAGAAAGCTCTGCCTGTGGACATGTTCTGACTCTCATCGTGCTGTATGTGGATTCGGTTATCAAATCTGTTTTACTGACATCTCTTTCCTGACTATTTTTAGAAAAATGTCAACAGTTACAGGTTTTGCTGTCTGCACATCCATAAAAACAAGCATATAACTCCACTGCCTTGTTTTCTCATTCTCCCAATATCATCAATACTTTTGGTTACAATTTGCCTCAGGTGATTTAGATAACCAGACTGACCAGGTAATTCTATCCTTATTCTCTTGCTCTATGGAAAAGTGCTTGTTCAATCTAAGGTAATGAGGTAAACAAGAGAGGCCTAGGGGAAGTAAATGAGAAGCAATCATCAGTTTCCAGTATCACATGAAGGTAAAATTGAGTGTCTCTTTTTCAGTTTCTCTGTTGAAAAAGCAGGTATTTGTTCTCTGCCCTAGTGCTAAGTTGTGTCCTCTCATTCCTCTCCAGGCTGCTGTAGTGCCATCTGCACAAACTCTCAACCTGACTGACTTCTACTTCAGCGATTTTGAGCTGTCAGACTTTGAAACAACACTGTGCACAATTCGAATGTTCACAGACCTCAACCTGGTGCAGAACTTCCAAATGAAACATGAGGTATGGTTGCTGCCAAATACTGCTCCCCAGAGACAGATGAATTATTAGGAATTCAGAGAAGTCAAGTGATCCCACAGTAAATGTAATTGGATGTCTGTATTAAAGAGGAAGATAGATGAAGTATTGGGGTCTGTCCTCAGTTTGGTTCTGTTGAAGGATTAGTAATTCTACAGTCTGTGATTAGTAGACTGGAAAACAGAATACTGAGGAGGGAGAGAATAGCAATTTCTCAGAAGTGAAAAACTCTTACAAAGAGGACAATAGCATTGTTCACTATATCCATATGAGGTTGTAACTATTTTAGTCTTTCCCTACAAAAGAATAGATTAGAGATTAGAGGGAGCTTTATAGTAATGGAAATAGTAAAGACTGAAACAGATAACTTAGGTGGGCTGTGGGAATTTCCCTGAAGGTTTCTACCAATACATCTGTCAGAGGTGATCAAGACAGGTAAAACAAAAGATCTCTGCAGCCTCTTCCACTCAGTGCACACAACATCTCTTTGTAGAAACCTTCATTTTTAAATGCTTTATTTTTGCTTTATAACCTTTTCAACAAAACCATTGAAATTCATATCAAAATGCAAGGTGAATTTGTAGAGCTTCATAGGCAAACCCATTAGTTAAAGAAAACATATATTTATTTTCTAGATTAGCAGTTTATAGACCAATTTAGATTAGCAGTGTTCAAGGGCCAAAATGATTAACTATAATATCTAGTCTGATCTCTTGAATATTCCAGTATTTAGCTTCACCTCTGTAGTAAGGTCAACAACCTTAAGGAATATGTCCCAACATCAAATTACTACCTGACCTTCATACCTGTCACTTCTGTACAAAAAAAAAAGGTAGGAAAAAAGTGTATATATACAAAAATACGTGTGTGTATATATAAGTAAAAGAAAAAAAATAACCCACAATTTCTAATACTGTTGAGTAAAACATCCAGGACGTGCTTTCCTCCTGCATAAAAAAGAAACTATCTAGCAATATAGTAATGTTTCTATCAGACTTGCTTCTAGCAGTAATCTTTCTATCATACTTACTGGCTTTCCAAAGTCCAATTCCGCTTGGATTTTGACAAGCTGATCGGAAGGGAAAGCTGCCCATTCATTTTCAAAACAGCTCTTAACAGGATTCAATAACTAAATAAATAAATTTTCTCTAACTAAATAAATTTTCTCTATCAAATATGTCATTATAAACAAGGATTTTTTTCTCCCACTTAGCTCAACATACCTCAATTTCTGAACTAACAGCAGTCCTTCTGACATTGACATTTAGCTATTAGCAATAAAACCCTGAACCCACAAGTATTAAATACTCAATGAGAAGCTGCACTAGTGGTTGCAAGCCTGCTCTTATCTACGTTCACAGTTACAAGAGTGTTATATTTGAACTGAAAATTGAATTAAATGGAAAATTTTTTTTCAATACAAGAGTTTCCAAGCAGGATTAGGAAAGTTTGAATGTATTAGAAATCTGTTCTTCTTATGAAAATGGATCTATGTGATGCTATTTCTTAAAGGTTCTCTGCAGATGGATTTTAAGTGTGAAGAAAAACTATCGGAAGAATGTTGCTTATCACAATTGGAGACACGCCTTTAACACAGCACAGTGTATGTTTGCTGCTCTGAAATCTGGGAGAATTCAGGTACATTTTCAGTTCCTCTATTAAGACAAATTCTCTAAATGATGCACAACTTTGATCTTCACGTCAGTAAGATGTTCATGATTCCATGGTATTGCCAGTGGAATCTTCTGCTGAAGAGTTCTGGCTATGAGGGCTTGGTTTGTGAGACTGCTGAAATGTTGTTTTGTACCCAGTTTCAGTTAAATCCTCTGGAAATGGTTATCTGGATGTTTCCAATGGGAATATCTCAAGGCATTGTTATGGCCTTTTGCAAAGTTAATGCTTATGCTACAAGCTAGTCAAAAAGGTAGAGAAGAAAAGCCTGACCCATTTTCAGGATGTTTCCTTAAAATATTCAACAGGAATTTTTTAAAGTTCAAATGCGGAGATGAGTACAGCTTTAGATAAACAACGGAACATAAAAATATAGAAATAAATATTTAAATGCTTATTCCAATGCTTTTGAACAAATTTTCAACCTTCCACTTAAAAAGATACCTAGTAATTTAAAAAACCTAATCATTCAGACAAGGGCTAGATGATCCTCTAAATAAGGTATTGATTCTACATTCTTTCAAAACATGTTTTTAGGTATTGTTTTTATATTCTTCTAGGAAACAGAATGTTTCTGTTCATTCTGAATAAACATGGTTGTTCAGTTTGATTACAGACAGTTGTTACTAGGTGGTTTACACTGCTTTAGAGTAAGCACTTCTGAGAGCATAAATAAATCCCCTTTGTGGGCCAAAACCCAATACCAGTGAGGAAGAGGCATTTCTTTCCTCTGAAAACTTTGTCTCACTAATGAAGATGACAAAAGGTGCTGAAAAGAGACTGAGGCAAGGACATCCATCTTCCTTCTCTGTTGGAATGGACATGGTAGTTTTGCTCAGTGTGCAGTCAAGCAATCTCTGATGATCCTGATAGTTTGCTTGCTATTTTTGGAACCCTGACAGTCTCCACTGCAATTTCCATAAATTGTTTATTCTTAACTACACTGGATTCGCTCCCTGCTGATTCTCATGTCCTAGATTCTGGAGTCTGAACAGCATCGAACATAACTCAATTTTTTTCTAGTTTGAGGGGAAAGGCAAGCATTGGGAGGCACATCTTCCTGGGAGAAACATAAAATCAATCATTTGCAAACTGAGTTGTCTTTTGACTGTACTAAGAACAGGTTTCATTATTTAGAAAGCAGATGTAAAACATAATGTACAAAATAAATCCCCAGCTCACTTCTGGTATTACTCTTTGCATACAGAGCAAACTGACTGACTTAGAAACACTGGCTTTGCTGATAGCAACTCTGAGCCATGATCTGGATCACAGGGGAGTGAACAACTCTTACATACAAAGGTAAGTGGCTCTGAGAGAAGTCAAATAAAAACAAGTGAGTGATCAAAAGCAAGCACAGAGCTAAATTAGGTACAAGCTGATTGCTTGGATGATGTGGGGTTGTGCAAAGGAGCAGGTTTTTACAGAGCAGAAAGTGCAAGAAGGGGCAGAACCATTCACGAGTCCAAAGCAAAGATGCACAGCCTCAGCTGCTGCCTAGCTGCAATGGCAGATGAAGTGAGCTCATTGCTGTGCAGGGACAACATTTTCCTGCTCCCATTCCCAAAGTTTCCTCCCTCATTTCCCATAAAGTGACAGCAGAAGGGCAGAGCTTCCAAGGGGACAGCGTGTAGGGAACGTGCAGCTTTTCAGATCCCTCTCTGCCCAACCCAGCTGCTCCCTCTCTTGTCCAGGCCAACACAGAGATCTGCAGCCCTCGGATACAGAGGTGTCTCCCCACCATTCTGAACTCAGATTATTTTACTTGTGGTTTAGCCACTCTTTTCCAGAATTCAAAGTTGTTTAGAATAAGTTACATGGTTAAAACCACATTAAAAATGTATGGCTGTTTTGCATTGATTTGAGGTTATCTGTACCCTTTAACTTTGATCCAATCTGGAATTACAAAAAAGCCTTTACAATGAAAAGACACAAAATATGTCTAGAACATTGAAAAAATATTTTTACTGAACAAAATATTTTGGTTTGAAGTTATCAAAATGAAATATCTGAACAAGTTGAAAATTTTCCCCATACTTTAATTTTTAACTAAAGATAATGGGGTTTTTAGAATTTATTAATAGTTTCAAATCTGCCCAAAATGTGGGGTTTTTCAGTGAATTTGGTATCACTTCAAATAACAATATATTAAGTCTTCAGTTGAATAAATAGCTTGATTTAATGAGTGGCTTAATGTGATTCCTGTGATATGGCAGTGTGTCCTGGTCTGACCAGAGATGGGGAAAACACACCCAGAAATGTGTGCTTGTGTCTTTTTCTGGCAGAGCTGGAGAATGGCTTTGGAGTGACCTGTAGAAGAAGTGGTCTGCTGTTCTCACTATGTGTAAAGTAAGAGAGTAGGGAAGGAAAAGCTTGTTTGAGGCACAGAAAGGCAGAAGATAAGTAAGGTGAAGCAGAACTCCTGCATTTCAGATTTGTGGTTGGAGTAACACTGACTGATGGGTAAAGGAAAAAACAAACAAACTCCATAAAATTGAAAGAGTAACCTTTTCTAGCTTGGTAGTAGAGGATTCCAGCAGTAACTGTAGCCTTGCAGCGATTGGAACTAGTTAGCTATTTTTTGCTTTATTTATTTAAAAATAAATTTCCTGGAAGACATCTGGAGATGCGTCATCTCCTCTCAAAAATGTCCTGGGAAAGTGTCATAGACAGCAAAATCTAACGTTTACACACGCTGCAAAGCTGAGATGGATACAGATTAATAATTCCATCTTTCAATAGAAAGTTCCATGACTTCTTTTAAAATCTAAATACAAAAGTTTTTATTTCCAGGAACAGATCCCCTTTGTTTCTTCCTTTGAAGCAGAGAGTGGATATTCGGTGAATGATTCTTTTCTTAAGCAGAAGCGTTTCAAAAATTGAAATGGTCCTGGCAGTAGAAATTACAGAAAGGGAACTGCTTGAAAGCCTTTTGGTAGATATGCAGAGTGGTTATTTTCTTTTTCCTCCAATCCCACATGTAAAGTAGCAAGCACAGAAAGCTGTGTTAACCAAACCCCTGTGCTCAGAAAGCCACAGTGTCCTTTGGCCTGGTCTAGGGGTTTGACAGAAGTTTCACTACAGAAGTTGGACCTGAATTTATTTTCAGCCTCAAACAGGGTCTGTGAGTACTGAGCAGGCTCTAGTTTGGAGCAGTACTTGGGAAGATAACCTAATAGATTTCTCACATACTTTTCTCTCCAGCCAGGATGAACTCTAAGAGACACAATATGCATCCCACTTAATTCAACAGGAATTTCACCCAGCATGCGTTGGCATCATCCTACAATTTGTTTCCTTGCAGAAACACACGAGTACATTTGCTCTGTGCCCCTTTTGTGGTGGTCTCAGAGGAGGTGCTGGGCAGCCAGCCCGTATTCCTCAGAGGCTTGCATCCTTTAATCTCCCTTTTTGTGTTTTTGTTTGTCTTTCCATCTTTCTCTCCACATTTTTGTGCCTCTTAAATCCCCAGAGTCTCGTCTTGTGACTTTTGAGTCTCTGTGCACTCACTCACACAGGGATCCAATCCTGCAGCCACTAACTCATGTGAATGGTCCTTAACCATACAGAAAATCTCATGGAATTACATACTAAAAAAGAACTTCTTACAAATGATTAAACATTTATAGGTCAGATTATAAATAGAGTAATAGGTCCAGGATAATCAGCAAAACAGATTTCCAAAATAAGCCAGATTTAGTTGAAGAGATGCCATGACCAATGTGGAACCAGGGGTTGAAAATCAAGACAGAGCAGCAAAAACCATGAACTGTATTATTCAATGAGGGACAGGGAGAAACTGGAAATCCTCAAGAGAGGAGGAGTTTCTGTACTTTGTCTACAGCTACTCAAACAGCAAATTCTATTTTCTACACCAAGATACTTTTAAGTTCTGCACCTACAGAATCAGTTTCCTGCTTTTTTTCACTGCCTGTAGTACAACCAACATCTCTATTGGCCTTTAAGCAGTTTCCCTTCTGGATTTTACCCTGGGCAAAGGGTAGGTAATGATGTTGAAGTAGTTCAGTCATGAAGATAGTGGTGATGAAACACCAGTACAGTTACTAACCCTAGGAAATTACTTGATCAACATTTTGGGCCCAGCACCATATTGCACTGAGGTCAGCAGGAATTTTTCCATTGGTATATCAGTGGGTTTCCTATTAGGTTTGCATTATCACTTACAAGCTCAGCAGATGAGATGACTAAATATGCCAGGCAGGTGTTTAAGAACATGTTACAGAAACTAAAACTGTCTCCTAAACTCTGCTTGTGAATGAATATGTTGCCTTTGCTTTTTATACAAGAGCTTTCACTCTTTATAAAACCCTGTATTACATTCTCACTCCTTGCATGCAGCTGGTTTCTACAGGTAACAGAAGGCAGAAAACCAGAGCTGGCAGTGCTCTGACAAAGGAACCACATTATCTTTTTATCCATATTCCTACAAAGAGGATGTTAAAAGGGAAGTTATTTCTGGATCACTAATATGTTTGTCTAATTTGATTCCTCCGTCTTTTTCCTCCTCAGAAGTGAACATCCACTGGCTCAGCTGTATTGCCACTCAATCATGGAGCATCATCATTTTGATCAATGCCTTATGATCCTGAATAGTCCAGTGAGTGCCACATTCCTGTGTATGCTGAAGGAAACTATTTTACTTTCTATTTTTAGCTTCTGGATAGAATCCCACCCTTATATGTTCTTAAGTGCTCTTTATTCCTTTTTGGGTAAAGAAAGCAAATGCAGCAACATGGAAATCACAGTTCTGTTGCTGAGTGCCACCAAAGCTTTCCAAGTGCTGCCTGATAAGGGAAGCCTTGCTAACATCCTTTTGAGTACCTGCTTCCTTGGACCAAAGGAAACAAAAGGCTTTGCTGCCATTTTCATGACCCCTTACGAGCCACCAAACAAACCCAAGTCCTTCCTCCCCTTTCAAAAAACATTCCTGCCTACACATACACAAAGCAGCCCTGATGAGACCAAACCAAACACTGCTCATGTTGACATTCCAAAGCGAAGCCAAACCTAAGTTAAGTAAATATACAAACAAAACTACATTCTTCTTGTTTGATGCTATTATAATTTGATGCTTTAATTCTGAAGAGTGGTGATTTACTGTGCACAGTCCCCTCAAAGGACTGCTCCTTTTGTGGGACAGGTTGTGGTACTTCTGGCATCCTGTGTATTGTAATGATCCTTTCCCCTTCAGATAGGCAAACAGGGAAAATCAATGGAGGCGAGTTCCATTTCACCCTGTAGTGCTTTGGTTTAACAGGCAGCTGCTGAGCTTATATTTCTATTTAACTGCTTGTTATTTATGCTGCTTCATAAAAGGAAAATATTTCCATAGTCTAGAGGTATATGGGCAGGTATGGGATACTGTTACAGTTCCTCTGCTTCAGGGAGGGGAAGGAAGAGGAAAGAGAAGCTGTGATACAGCCAGTAAAAAATTTATTTGTAATGAATGAAATGGACTTTAAGGCTTTGATGCTGCTCTGCTTGCAGTTTCATTCTGTAATAGTCAGTGATGATGTTGCTGCTGTGAGGCTTTCTGCCATTACTGGAGAGGACTGGAATTTTTATTTTTAAACTAGGGAATCTGCAAATGGAAGGAGGGTTAAAGAATGACCTCAGATAGCACCAAGCAGCTCATAATGATTTGGTAACTTAGAGACACTTTAGGAAACCGGTGTTGCCCATTTTACTGATAGCACTATTTTTGGCTTTTTTTTTATAAAGGGAAATCAGATTCTCAGCAGCCTTTCCATTGAAGAATACAAAGCTACACTGAAAATGATAAAACAAGCCATTCTTGCCACAGACCTGGCACTATACATAAAGTAAGTCAGGAAAGTTGGGCTGGATAGTCACTCCTGGATATTAGGATCATGTCGGCATGCTGCAAAATCTTTTGTTTTAACTTCTTTTAAAGGAGGAGAGGAGAATTTTTTGAACTTCTAAGGAAGAAGCAGTTTAATTGGGAAGACCCCTCACAAAAGGAGCTCTTTTTGTAAGTAAAAGCAGAATAATCAAGAAGTCAGTTAATATTATTGGGTACCCAATTTCCCATGCCACGTTGCAGTGAACATCATTAAACCCAGCAGGTCTCTGCTCTGGGCCTGTACAAGCTGTCACTGAATTCCCTGGGTCAGAACTAAGGTGCAACTTCTATAATAACCTTTGTTAAATAGCATGTGGAGTTACATTTGTAACTTTGCTTTAATTTCACTTGTTTTTCTGACTTGGACATTCCTTGAAATTCTATGTTCTATTTTACTAATCACTAGACTTGGTGGCTACATACATTTCATCACACAGTAACTTATCCCTTTCTTTCTGTTTGTTCTACAGAGCAATGCTGATGACTGCTTGTGACTTATCAGCCATAACCAAACCATGGCCAGTTCAGCAACGGGTATGTGCTTAATTTTTAAGATTTCCTAAATGCAAACTGCACAAAAGTTTATTTCCTTCACCCAGTCCTTATTGCAAAGGTAGTGGTGGAATGCAGAGCTGGAGTCTCACAATGTGGGGGAGGGAGGCTAATATGATAAATCTCAAGGAGAGATAGGAACCAGTCTTGTTTGTAGGTAGCAAGCAAACATTTAGAGCTCTCAATGAGTGAAATCTCTTCCAGATTGCTGAGCTTGTGGCTACTGAGTTCTTTGATCAAGGAGATAAAGAGCGGAAGGAACTCAACATAGAACCCACGGTAAGTGGCACAACTACCTCTTGCAAAATGACTTTTGGAAACAGCATTTGAAATTCCTCCCACTGACCACAATACAGGACCAGCTCCTTCCCTGTCTTCCTAGTAGTCACTTTTGTTCTGTGGTTCCAAAACACCAATAGTGTGTCATTATCTCTGAACCAGAAGAACAGACAGCATTATCTCCTTAAAGTCAGTATTACAAGATTGGCTGGGAAATACATTTCTAAATTGGTACCTATTTGCAACGATCCAAACCCAGTAAGTTTGCCTGTTTGTTGAGTTATTTGGGCTCTGTCAATCCAAAGCCTATCTCCTGTTATGCAGTCCAATTCCCTTCATTGTAAAACCTGTAATGATACCCTGCTGTGCTGAGCTTGCTGGGCTGTTTAAGGTGCTACTTTTTAATTCCAGATTCTCTCTTTGGTTTTGGTTGGGTTTTTTATTTAATGCATTTAAACACAGAACTTGTTTACTTCTTACCTGCAGGATCTAATGAACAGAGAGAAGAAAAACAAAATTCCCAGCATGCAGGTTGGATTTATAGATGCTGTTTGTTTGCAGCTGTATGAGGTATGGTGCCTAAGGAAGAAACAGCAAGTATCTAAAGCAAGAGCTGCTCAGTGGTAGACACGGATTTAAAATTAGAATAAAAACAAAATAAAAAACTAGTCCCTTAGTTAGAAAATGTTTTTTATCTTATATTGCATGTGGTTCATTATTCTGTTGAAGAAATTGTTTTAGTATTTATAACAACTTGTATATTTGTCTGATTAATGTATTTTGTTACAATTTTTTTAAACCTTGCTGTGCTCTGTGCAAATGGTGTTACATCCTTGGGTTATATTCTGGATTATCAGGGAAAGACACAAAACTAATGCCTTGACCTCTAGGAAAAGAATGGTGTCCAGGTAGTACATTGACAAAGAAGGTGTTGTTTAAAAGTTTTAAAGGATTAAGAATTCTTCATACAAAAAGGGATATGGTATGTATAGGAAATTTACCCAAGTTTAACACTTCCCCTTCTACTTTTTACCTTCTCTTTCATCACACACCAAAGCATTGCATGACAGAATTAATCAAAATGCTTTTTTGTCCTGGTCACAAACTGTATGAGAAGCTGCTTGGTTAAATATAGTGTGAAACAGAACATGATCCAATTTTATTTTTTTTAAACCAGTACAACATTAGGGGGATAGTCTGTTTATTTGAACTGTAGCAAGTATTTTACAGGAACTGAGGTGAGAAAAAGAATGGAGATGAACAGATAACCAAACTCTTAAGAAATCTTCCAGTAGGAGGAACAGGATGATTACCTGATTTTTTTCCTCTTACCCAACAAACTTTTCTAAAAAGGCTGCACATTCACCAGTTGAAAGGAAAGAGGGATTGGGAAAGGAGTGGGAGCTTTTAGCTGCTGTCCTTGAAAATCAAGTGTTTCTGTGCTGTAGAAACAGTCAGGAAAATAAGGCAGCCTTTGCTTTGAAGCCTCAGAAAACTGTCCCCAGTAGGAGGTAGGCCACTGAAAGAAGACTGAGTGTCACTGCAAAAGTTTGTCACTGGACAAACAGAAAACTCCTTAACAGATCACCTGAGCAGGCTTGAATGCCCACAGTTCTGGAGACTGAACATCTATACTTCTTCCAGTTAGGGGAGAGCTTTACCTTTCCATTTATGAAAATATCAGAAAAACTGGAATGATTTACTCTGAAATATGCACTGCTGCTTATATCTACAGTTACCAAGTGATCCTAGTCCAAACTGTACCCAGCTCTTGTGTTAGGTAACCAGTGCAGTTAATGCCTTAAATGGCTACCTAGGAACAGAGACTAGACAGGAATAAAGGAATAAAGGAGGTATTTATTTGACAGGCCTTCAGAGGTCACACTCTGGGCTCCAGAGGCTCCTGCCTCAGTGCATCCCAAAATGGACAACAGGTCGCAAGTTCTTCACACTTTGATATCAGCATCAATTCACCAAGCAAAACCCAGCCAAGGATGGAATCTCCCCAAGCTTGCCCCCCTCTCCCCAAGATGATGGTTTACAGTTTTTCAGCCTAGAACAGTCTGGGTGTCCTTGGAGAGCGAGCTGGAGAGGCTTTGTTATGTTTATCTTAGTATAAGAGAACAGCACTTAAGCTACAGGAAACTTCAGAGTTACACTGGGCAGTACAGGATTTGAAAAATATAAAAGTTAAAACCTAAGGCATCACAGTTAATGATCTACAACTCTTCCTTTAAGTTCAGAGATCTGAAAAAAAACCCAAGAGAGATGTTTCATTATCCATTTTTAAAAATGGAATGCAATCTGTTTGACATGCTCTCAATTTATTTCAGGCCCTAACGCACGTGTCAGAGGCCTGCTCCCCATTGCTGGATGGCTGCAGACAAAACAGGCAGAAATGGCAAGCCTTAGCTGAGCAGCAAGAGAAGAACCTCATTAACGGAGAAAGCAATCAAGGCAAACGGAACTGAGATGCTGATTTAACCACCACAAGCTTAAGTTCACGTAGGAGACACAGTAATAGGGGAGTACTGCTAAACACTGTATGAATTTGGCTTATATTTTGCCACTGCTGTATTATTTTTCCACATGTCAAGACATAGCATGACCATGTAGATGCTGAGATTATCTGAAGATAGTATGTTTCTTTTATTACATCTGATTGAGGTGGAAAAAGACCTGCAAGGGTAGTTTTTGCTACCCTACCCCACAAGAAGGTACTGGTGCAGGCACTGACTGTGCCCGAGAGCCTGTTGCTTTACAGATGTACATAATTGTTTAGTGATCATGTTGTGGCCAGTATCTGAAAGACTACTGCATTTTGCACCTTTTCTCTCCCTCTTCCCATCTTGCTGTGTTACTTTATAAAAGTATTGAACAGTCTTGTCTGTTCTCTTTCCAGAGGTTCACAGGAAAGATTGGGGCTCACTCTGAGGAGCCTATTCCGGCATAAACTATTGCTAACCTCTCTCAGAATGCAGAACTGGGCTCTGAGGTGAAAAGCCCCAAAATCTGTGCACCCAGTAGGGTTTGGGTTTTTTCCATATTAGATGGATGTCTTAGCAAATATGTTATTCCAACTGAAGAGATTCTAAGACCCCTGTGAATTACTAGGCAATGAGGGTCTAAGGAGTTTTGTGGTAGAGGTGTCATAGTTATCCATGACAAATGGAAACTGCTGGAAAACTGATGAAACGTCCCAACATAACTGACAAGCTGCCATGGAAGAACAGCTCCCATAGCTGCAAGAAGCAGGCAGAGAAATGTGAACAAAACAGGATTGGTTTTGTATGCTGGTTTTTAACTTCATTTGGAAGTTGATTTTAACATCATCCAACCAACAGACTGGATCACAGGCAGAAGAGAACGACAGCAAGAGGTGAAAAGCTCAATCAGAATGATGCAGGAATGGCACACTCCTGGTGACCATCAATGACTGATTCCTCAGGCCAGTGTTACTATGAAATGGCTATGACCACTTACAAGAAAGTTTTATGTTAACATCTCTTAAAAGTCATTTTTAACAATAGTTAAAAATAACTAATCATAGTGTCTTGAAGAAATAGGAAAAGAATAATACCAAAAGCAAAAATAGCCAAGAGTGCTACAGGGATTTGCCATTTGTATGTGAGGCATTAATGTTCTGAAAAGTAAGAAATCAATTAACTTGCACTAGTGAAAAAAAAAAAGGTGTATTATTTAAATGAAGATGATTAATAAAAATGGTTTTGAATTGGGAACCAATTAAAGAAAATACACACATTGGACAAATCCCAAAAGAGGAGTACAAGGAGAGTACTATTCTTAAGGTAGAAAGGATAAGGAGATGAATGTCAGCAGTCCAAAATGCTTAGCAGTACATGTAACTTTGGCTGCACAGAGACACACAAAATGTTCCAGTTTTTTAATCTGTAATGATTTTTTAGTTAAAATCAGCAATCGTATTTGGCAATAGTAGCACATTTGGCATTGCACTTTAAAGTGTGGGAATTTAGTTCTGTCACAATAATCCAGGAAATTCTAGTTGGAAACTGCAATAAATTCTTCTTCCCAGATCTTGAGATTGTCAACCCCAACTTGTAAGAGCTGGTCAGAAAGGGAAAATTCCTCCTTTTTATCAATTTCTTCATTTAGATAAACTATACCAGAAGCTAAGAAAAGATGAAGCAAAGGTTTCAAAACGTTTGACGATACTGAATTATAGAGTTGATATTTTTTAAAATGTAGAATAAGGTATTCTGACAGTCAGCAGCATTTCTGCCAACCTAAATTATTTGTCACTGATAAAAGCCCTATCTTGAACTTCTCTAGTGAGCACCAATAGTAAATTATTGCAGCTGTGAATTTGAAAACTTTTTCCTGCAGAAGTATTTCTCCTTATTCTGTCCCCACAAATTAAAAGAAAAAAAGATGGATTTCAATACTCATTAAGAATTCCAGGACTACTGTTTTGCAGTGATCCACATGTGTATTTCTATGCAAACACAGTATGCAGATGACAGCAGCCTGCTCACCCCAACACAAGCCCCCCAAAAAAGGGTTTGAGGTACTTTTTGATAAATAGAAAACTTTGCTTCAGGATTTGCATAGTCCTTGTATAGTCTTTTCCTTGAGTGCTTGAGATACTGAAATATAATTATTATGCTAACTGATGAGATACATATTTAATATAAATAGGAATAAAATATATGTATATAAAGGTGTATTCTTGCTATTATGGTTGAGACTAGTAATTCATGGTGACAACACAGCAGATAACTATGATGGTATCACAGTGTAGCAATGTAACTTTGACATAAATATTCCAGTATTTCTTTGCCATATTGTGTGTTCAGCAAAGGTTTATTATAACTAAATTTATAAATGCTACAAAGGAGTGCTGGATTCATACCTTTGACTTGAAAAAAAGGGCATGATGTTACATTTTTTTAAAGGTTTGCTTAAAATGAACAGTTATACAGTATGTGCATATATTTAATTACATATCTGTACACATTTATCCCACAGAATCTCTTCCACTATAAGTGTTGGAACATACATAGAAATACAGTTCCTAGTAAATAAACATTTAAATATCATAACACACCTGTATCTGTATATATTTCTACAAAACCAAAGCCTTTAAACTACTGGTTTAAGAACCTTAAAAGCATAAAGTGCTGTATTTCATGAAATTTAAAGCCTTTGCATAGTGTTTTACTCTGCCTGAAGGCAAAATCAAAGTGTGCTGGTTCTGTGTCATAGCTTTGTGTGAATCACTTGCAGAAACTCCTCCTTCCTTTCATAATGTAGATGGGGACAATAGGGGAAAAAAACCCCAAACCTAGCCTGGCTACAGGCAGGATTCTTGCTTGAGGTTCATTGTCTTCAGAATTCAACATTTTCAAAGCCAGCTGGTGGATTACAGCCATGCAGCTGTCATTAATTTCATCATGAGCTGTGTATCTCATTATTTCAGTCAGCTCTCAAACACATTCTCCCCAGTTTATATTGTCTAGCTTTAACAGTGTGGCTTACACAAGAAACCAGCTGAAATGGAGTTCATCACTTTGTCAGTTTAGCCTTAAATCCATTGAAACCATTGTCACGTTTGAGATTTAAGTCTCTGGGTACAAGAATTTGTCCCACTAATTCTTAATACTCCTCTCAATGAAGACAACTATTTCAGTATCCTACTTGATCTCAGATATCAACATATTTTCTTTCAAACTCACTCCCCAGCACAGTTTAATGCTTAAAGTACACTTTTATTTCTCTGTTCTGAAAAAAATTACCTGTATTAACATACACAAAATTACTGATTAACCCTACCTCTTCTAATTCCAGATACCAGTGAGGCTCTTGAGTTGTAGGTACCATTTCTTTTCCAATAAATTATCCACACATGCAATATTAGCTGTAGAAGGCCTAGGTTTTCTAGTATCTCACACTGTTAGAGAAAGGGGGGAGGGGAAATAATGTAATGCTGATTTTGGAGATGGTGTTAATTTTTAATTAGAAGCAGTTTAGAGTTAAGAGCAGATTAGTCATATCTTCACAGAGCACATGTTCGAGTGAGCTACTGATAAAAGGAAACAATTAATCTCACTGCTGATCAACTGATTTCTCCTTAGAGAAGAGAACCAAAGCCTGATTAAATGTATCATCTCCTGACAATTGCATGCATGTAAAGATAAATTTTTAAATTCCAATTCAATGCATTTTACCTAGCAGTGGCATGAACTGACAAATTCAGCATGCTCATCTAAATCAAACATAAGGTTTGTCAAAATTACCAGGTAACTGATTTTCCAACCTATTACACAGAAAGATAATGAAGAGTCTGGTCTAGTCCCTTAAAATTAGAGGAGTCTTCCAGCTGGTGTCCCTTCTAGTTATGCATAAGAAGATGGCAGAGACTTTTTATGGAAAAAAATTGCCTTGCTCATGATATATTAATATGTTTTTAAAAGTGTTATAAAGACCTCGTATTTCAAGTAAATTTATATAGCAGTATTAGTTCAGAGTTTTATCTCTGTGATGCTGCAGTTCTTTGCTTCATGTCAAATCACATGCAGTTTACATTTGAGAAGGTTTCAGCTTTATTTCCCAGTTCCTTGCCATACTTCTCCAGGGGCTTGCACTAAATTGAAACATAAGCTTGAACACTGGAGCTTGAATACCAGAATGAGTTTGGCCAGAGTATAGTAAATAACAAGGGCTGGATTTCTTTGGTTTGGACTTTGAGTGGAAGAAGAAACATCACAGAATCTGCCCTGGTAATTAGCAACACTTGCTAAATGCAGCAAATTGTGACAGCAGGATATTTTCTCTCAGTCATTGCGGTGAATGGAAATCGCAAGGGAAAGTTTCTTTTCCACATAAGGAAGTTTGTTTCCATAGAGAAACTCATATCTAAGTACCACTGTTTGTAAATGTGTATTTATGTGACAATGCTCTGTAATAGCTCATTCCCACTAACTTCCACAGCATGAGCTTGGCATGCCAGGGCCTCGTGCATGCTCAGATGCCCACCAAAGTCAAGTATGTGATTCCCATTTACCTCAGTGGGAACTGGGTTGTATAGAAAGTGAAAGAATGGGTCAAATCCACCTTTTTTTACCTGTAAAGGGGGACCAAACCCTTCCCCTTGGTGACAGCTGCCTCACCTGCTCTTCACTGTGTTCAGCTATTCCCACTGATGCCCAAGGTACCTTACAGATGTAACTGAAGCTAGAATTTGAGTCCTCTTTGTATTCACATGGCAGATACCTGCATGTGTCTCTTAAAGAATGTAGTTTGAAATGCACTGTAAATAGTTTTAACATACATTCCTATTATAGATTAATAAAAACCTTAATCACAGTCACTAGTCACTGAGTTTGTCCATTTGTATTCTTCTATCTTTTAACAATATCTGAACAAATACATAGTTCCTGGGCACAGTATTTTTGTACTAGGTTAAGGGGTTTCTCTGTATATTATGTTTTGCCTTTAAGCAGTATTAAAATCTTCTGAATGTTATGTGTTCTCTCTTGCTTCTGTCCTATGACTTCTTAGAATAAAACTAGTTACATTACTTAAGAGAATTATTAGCCCTACTTATTGTACAGCTGCTAAAGAACGTAAAAGTCAGCTTATTTTCTGTAGTCAGACTGCTGCTTATTACTTATTTTCTCATTCTTCTCTTTGTACTGTTTTCATGCTTTTTAAAATAAAAAGGACAATGTCAAATTTTACTGTTTGTGATAATCAATATTACTGAGGTGGAATTTTCAATGTCTAATTCAAATCATTGCTTCTGTAAATTTATATTTCATAATAACTTCTCTAGGTCCTAGAAATCCTGAAGAGAAAAATGTCTCTCTTAACATCAAGATACTTCTGAGTACTACTGAGATCAGCCTGCAGTAAAGTAGTTCTTGTTTAAAAACAGCAAAAAATAATTCAGTGCTACTGACCACTAGAGAGCACTAGAGTTGCACCTCCTGAGAGCTGTCAGAAACCAGTTTACTTCTGACAGAAAGCAGAACCAGCAAATACAAGAGTTACACAGATGTATCCTCATCCTCTGCTCCCATATATCAATTCCTGGGAGATATCAATTGCAAGAGAGAAATAAATAGTCAGCCAAGTGACTTCAACCAAAACTGTGGAAAAAAATTATTTTTGACAACCAAAGTCTCATCATGCATAAATTGCTGATCCTAGAAGTAATTCTGGACCAATGGGCTTCTTGGCAATTGCTGTTCTTTGCCTATTAGGTCCTTCACAGCAACACTCCTGGTTTGACTTTTTTTAGCTCTAAGCAAAACCAAAAAGTATGTACATCCCTGACAAACAGCAGGCTCATTCAAGAAGTTATGAAGGGCCAGATTTAGCTCAGCACAAAACACAAGCACTGTTTGCTCGAACCAACTGCAATTTATGAGCACAACTGCCTGTGCATATCTACAAACATCAGGTCACCCTTTGCTGCTGGGACCACAACCTTTCCACCCCCTCACCAGCCCAGTCCTGCTCAGTCTTTCTGGCCTGCTGAAGGTCAGAATTCCCTCCTGAGAAGTGGCAGTGTTTTCAGCAGGAGCACTGGGATACATTTCTTACCCAGGCCTGCAGAGAACACGACCTTGAGCGAGGGCATTTTTATTGAAGAGGTGACTGAACATTACACGAGGTCTTTCTCTTCTTGTACAGCTCTGATGCCTCATTAACAAATGGGAAAGACAAAAGCTCTTTCCTCCAGCCAGATTTTTAGTAGCAGTGGTGACAGCTATTGCGTTTCACATTCCCATGAAACCTCAACCTTTAAGATTTTTAGGAAAAAACACTCATGAGTGAGTTTGTTCCCACAGTAAGCTTTAGGGACAGACTTATGGAACCTGAGAGTCTCTGAGTTTTTTGACCCTTCAGAGAAGAGTAGCATTTCTTAGCACACACAGAACTTAAGAACCATTTCAGCTGAAAAATACCCCAAGTTCATAATGGCTGCAAAATGGCTGAAAAATCTACAGTTTACACAGGTTTCTCTTGTTTAACACAGTCAAATTTTAGGAGTAAAATCCATGGTTAAATTATACCACTAGCTTACACCTTATCTATTTGCATATAGGCATTCAGAACCTTTTTATTGTAGTTAATGAAGTCACTGGCAATTTATTTTACGATATTTAATGAAAGGAAAGTTCATTTTACAGATAAGTAGAGGGGTTAATTTGATCAAGGTCACATTAAAAGTCCATTTCTGAGATGGAAAGAGAAGCAGAACACAGGTGTCTGTTCTGCTTTTATTTGAGACAAGAGAAGAATTTTAATCTGAAACCATCTTTTCCTTTTGCATATACAAATATTTAAATATCTAAGCCATACAAGATGCTCTCTTGCTATAATGCTGCACTCAGAAGAACTCTGAAGCTCACTATTTTACAGATGAAATTAGATTCAAGCCACTAATCCAGATAATCACAATAACCTTTCGTGGGGTTTGGAGCTATATTATAACCAAGAGAAAAATTTTACAATAAGCAAAAAAGTTATGTTGAAATGAGCTAAAAGTTCAGTTCGGATTTTGGAGGAACTGAAATGACTGATGCAGACTTTCAATACTATACAGTCTTCACTGGACTATAACTTGACCCCACCTTAGGATCCCATTTCATTTTCTAAACAAAATGAAATTGGGGAATACAGGAATATTCAGATATAAAAGTTTAATGCCCTTAGAAAAGCCTGACAAGAAGCCCCATGGGGTAACTGGCATATCAGTCTCTGTGTGGCAAGTGTCAAATGGCACTAATACTCAAAGATTCTTTTAATCTTTTCTGGAAAAGCACACTTATTTTTATTAGCAATTGTTCACTGTCACTCTTCTTTCATTGAGCAAGATTATTGTTCTATGTAATCCTAGGATTCACTTTAGCATACAGTAACTGATAAAGTAAATACCAGACTTGTTACTGTTTTAATCCTAAATTTTGCTTCCAGATGTTTTCAACCTGGATCCTACTAATTCATGCACTTCAGTTCTCTCCAATAAAAAATTCTCAAAAATGCAGCACTTTATGGATCAGAGCCATTACACAGGAATTAAAAAGCAGTGTATACAGACAGTTAAGAGTAAGTTTCAAGACTCAACCCACTACCAGCTAATCACACAAATGGATCTATACTCACTGAAAATTTCTAGGTAATCCTCAAATGTTGAATTCTCTTGCTGAACAGATTTCACATTAGCAGCATCCAGGAGATTCTCCTTGAACCAGAAAAAAAACCCAGAAATTCAGCAAACAGGCAGCTGGAATAGGACAACATCTAGCTCAAGTAGGATCTAATCCTGCTGCAATGCAGCACCCCACTGCAATATGTACTTTAAAATGATTTATCCAAAAGATGGCATTAGCTAAGCTCCATCAAGCTCCTGGTTGCTAGGCCACCCATTGTTATGCTTAAATTGGCTTTACTGGTGTAGAATTGTCTATTTACCATGAGGACATAAAATTGAGTATTGGGATTCAAATGCTTATTGAAACTTCACAATGAGGGATCCACCTCTGCAATCCACCCCAAGACATAATGGAGAATCATTCAGTAGAAAACACTCATAAATACTGCACACTCAATCTGCATGGTTTTATCAGGAATTAATCTATCTCTTATTATATAATATTATACAAATCAATATTTTCACGAGTATATTATGTTTATGCTGGCACCAAGCCTTAACCAATCCAAGAGTTTTACTGTCCTAGCTGATTTTAGTCAGAACAACTTTTGTGACCACAAGTTGCCACAAAACAATAAACAGGGAAGATGAACACAACCCACTGCCAAAGCCTTTTTGTCACCCTGATCTTTGGAACTTCATTGTCAATTGCCATCACAATACAGCTCGCTATGATGGTCACAGATTGGCAGGATGAGGTTGGCATGACCATAAAAGTTAATAATTTATTCCCATCCACTTTATCTAAAGATCAGCCTTCAACGTTAAGAAGTTTGTCCATTTTCAGTTCTGAAGCTGGCACACTGAAGAAAGCCACAAAGCCAAGAACACAGCCTTAGCTTTCAAAACTGTCATGAAAGCAGCAATATTAGAAAACAAGATTTCAATGCACCATCAAAGAAAATGTTGTAGTTCTGAAAACCACACAAGGAAGAGGGAGACTGGAGAAGTAAAAGGGTTGTCTAGCTTTCCAACTAAAAAAAAAAACAGAACTATAAAACAAATTTTAATTATGATTTTACAAGGAAAACCAGCCACTACAGGAAGACAAAATAACTCCAAGTGTATGCTGTATGATTCTAGTACATATGAAAAACCAAAGCCATGTTTTGCCATGTGGAACAACTCCCATTATTTTAGGCCTCAATGTTCTACTAAACACAACAGAAGCTGCACTACAACCACTGCCAGAACTAACATTTCTGCCAAGGCTGTACAGAGTTATTCGTTTTGTTACGTAACAATAGCTTGGATGAACTACACCTTGACACTGAGTGCTTTTGCTTATGTATATGTACTACACAGATAATGTAAGATTGACAGTGGTAACTACAAAGGTCAAGATACACAGCAGTGCACTAAAACCAGGTAATCTGACTCTTAGAATAAAGTTTGCCCATTTTGTGAGCTGGCTGAGGGTTAAGGTGGGCATGCATGATCAGCATAGCACAGGGCAGGGGCTGAAACACTTTATGAGTTATTCAGGTGATCAAAAACTGCATGAAATTGTGGGAAAGAACTGCATGTGGAAACTACACAGAGATCTGTTATTGTGAAATCCACATTGTGAGGTACTTCTCTCATCACCACTAAGAGTAAACAGCCTGAACACCCTCCATCTGGCTGGTTTCTCCACTGAATGGGATTTAATGAAGAAAACTTGTAGAAGCTGCTGAGAATTTAAAATATTTATATTAAAAAGTGCTCACATGAATAGAGACTACCATCCCAATTTTCACAGCACAGCTTTAGGCAGCAAGGGGACAATTTTCTGAAACAACCTGCAGACATTCAGTAAATCCTCTGCCCCATGCTTGTTAGGTTCAGCAGAACAGACCCCAACCAAATTATAATGGACAAGCAGAGATTTGTGCTTGTTTTGTTGGGTAAATAATATCACCTCTGGTTGCAAAGACTCTCCCACAAGCTTGATGATGCAACCGAGATACAAATGTCAAGAAATGCTGTTAGTTTAATTATTTATTACTTTCACTAGACATCTGATTTTTACTACACATGGTGGATAGAATGAATGGATTGGCAATTCTTAATTGAGATGAACAATAAAGATACTGTCATGATCTGGGGGCAATAAGTGATACTCAGCAAGCAGCGTGGTCAGGACTGGGGATTTGATTAAACTACAGGAAACTTCTCCTTGAAGAGGTCAGTGCATCAGTTGAGCTTTACTCAGCCACATCATCCTGTAAATTGCTCTCAAGATAAGGCAGTGCATAAATACCCTTTGCAAAGTCTCGTCCCTGCAGAGCAGCCTTCCTGCAGCCACAGCCATGGCATTCGACGGGACCTGGAAAATTGACAGAAATGAGAACTATGAGAAGTTCATGGAGGCAATGGGTAAGGCTTATTTTTCCAATCCCTTCTGCAGGAAAAATACCACTCCAGCTGAATACAAACTCAAATAGTCTGAGACCTACCTTCTTTTCATTGTCTTTTCACTCTTGGCAGCTCTGCCCCTGCATTTATTTTCAAAATATTCTCAGGCAGGAGGGGAAGATGATGAGAAATGTTCTGATTTTAACTTCAGTGTGTTAATCTTAAGCCTTTTAACTAATTCCAAATTTATTTCAGCAGAAAACAGTCCAGATTTGAGGAAAAGGCTCAGACAATTTGAATGGATAAACTTTAAACAGAATTCTATAGCTGGAATATTATTTTGACAACATTAAACCAATTTAAAAATTTCACAGGGAAGAAATCATTATTCTTCAATTTCAGAGAAACACTTGATTCAAGTAATTCTAACATCCTGATATTTGCTTTAAGCTCATACAAAGTGCATTATATGGATATAAACCTAACCACTCGTTAGTGATTTGTGTTATATGTGTACCAGTGAATACAGCCTCAATGAAAACTGAAGGACAAAAATTTGGGTCAGAATGCTGGAATAAACTCACTTGGCCACATAGAATTCACTTAAAAGTGACTTAAAAATATGATGCTCTAGGGATTTGGCTTTTTTTTTTTCTGATTTATGTTAACTGATTTTTCTAGGTATTGGCATGATGAAAAGGAAGCTGGGAGCACATGATAATCTGAAGCTCACCATCCAACAAGATGGGAACAAATTCATCGTCAAAGAAGCCAGCAACTTCAGAAACATAGAGATTGAATTCACTCTGGGAGTCAACTTTGAGTACAGTCTGGCTGATGGGACTGAACTTTCTGTAAGAGTCTTTCCACATAATTCAGTATTTATTATGTGATAATGACTTTATGAAGTGCAGCTTCAAGATGAATAATTGTCTTCTTAGTTTTTAATTTAAATTTTACATTTGAACTACTTTAAATGCTACTGAACCTGACTGTTCAGGAATGTTTGCAGCTTATACACCAAAGCACAAGGGAGTCTTTACTGTTAATGGTTCAACATTGTATCATGTATCTTGAGGTTCCAGAGAGAGCCCAAAAAAGCAGAGCAAGTAGCAATTTTCACAAGATGAAATCCAGGTGATTTGCAATTTTACTTCTAATACTCAAGTCCACCACCTAGAGTGCAGAGTGGGTATTTGTAAGAAATTACATTTTCTCTGTTGATACAATTAATTAAAATTATGTGTACTGATCAGTAAAAAAACACCTAGCTTGGCTATTATGCATTTAAATAAACCAATGGTTTAATTAATTTTTTTAAAGCCTTTCTAAAAAGCATTATAACACTGTTTTGATCTTTTTTCACTTTTAAGCATTCTGCAGCCTTTAAATCAAACCAATGTCATAACTGTTGCAAAATATTTGTGGTTTTTTCCTATCATAGGGTGCTTGGACCCTGGATGGAAATAAACTTGTGGCCACATTTACCAGAAAAGACAACGGAAAAGTACTTAAAGCATGCAGAGAAATCGTGGGTGATGAACTCGTTCAGGTGAGTTAAGAAGTCATTTACACACAAGTTTGTGACAGAACGAACAGAAAAAGTTTTAAGAGCTGATCCACATGCAGAAAATACTTTCTTCAAGCCAAATACCCTCATTTATCTTTAGTTAAAATTCTAAAGTCACCTATCAAAATTTAAAATTCTCTGAGCCATACCTGTGAAATGAAACTGCAATTCCAGGCACTGATTTTCCTTCCTTATTTCTTAACAGACCTACGTATATGAAGGAGTCGAGTCCAAGAGATTCTTCAAAAGGGGCTAAGCATTTCACACAGAACTGCACCAGAAGGAAGAAACAATAAAAGATCATTTTCTACACATCCTCTGTGTGGTTTTTTTTCCCCTTCCATCCCGTCACATCTCCTCCCCAGCTGCAGTTACCTAGCCCTGCTGAAAATATGAGCTAGTTTTTTATGTTACTGTTTTGTCTTGAATAAACAAACTCCAATTAGCAAATGCTAAAATGTCTTTTGTATCAAATCCTACCAAAGTGTCATAGCATAAAAGGCTGCAGAAATTATTTTGCACTGGCAGAACTTCAATATTTTTGCACAAGCCCTCAAACGGAAACCTAAGTTTCCTTACAAAAAAGTATTCATACTGAGAAACAGTTTCTCGGTATATTTAATATTGTGCAAAAGGATAGGAAAACCAAAAATAAACGAGATAATACAGATGGGAACAAGGCTTAAAAGGAAAGTACTATCATTGTTTCGCTCCAAATCTCTAATATACTTCATCTATAACACATGCTTAACCAATACTTGCTACATAAAGACAAATCCATCTTTATTTCTATTGATAGAACTTATTAAGGAAAACTGCTACACCCAAGTGCTTAAGAGAAGTAAGCTCTGTTCAGAAGCACCTGTTTGCATTCTGCCTTATTGGCTTATATGAGGCTAAAAAAGGGATAATAGCTACCAAGAGGAAGGATTTGTTTCACATACTCGGGTTTTTGGTCATTCTTCTGGACACGAAAACAATAGCCCTGACTTCAATAGTGAACTGGAAGAACTGAGGGTGGCACATCCTAGTTGTGAGTGTGGCATCAGGTTGCGCCCCTTCATTTATTATTATTTTTATTTTTATTTTCTTCTTCAGCTGTGTGTTATGCAAACAAACCACAGAGAATACACTAACTACATGAATTTTTTCATGTTTGTTCAGTGCGCAGGCTCCAGCTAACCTTCAAAGAGAGGAGTGTATCTTAAAACGATTTCAATTTTCCTAAACTTCTTCACAACAGGATATCCCTAAAGGTCTTCTAGTCTTTCTCCGGTATCATCTGCTCTCCAAGAAACGGAATCGGGACGAACTCGTGAATGTTTATTTCCACACAAGCCAAAGCACAGGCGGCAGGACAAGACCAACACGGTCTAACAGGACTGACCGCCTGCACTTCCCCACGTCCGTGCCTCACCTGACAGCGAGCAGCGCCCAGGCAGGACTGTCAGTCACCAGTCCAAGGGGAGTCACCAAAAGCACCGCTTCTCCCAGCGACAGAGGGACAAGCACGAACCCTCTCCATGTCCAGCGTCTTTACCGCAAGAGCCCGCCCTACAAGGCGGTGCCTGAGGGGGGAATGGGGGGGAGGTTGGCTGAGGCGGGAACGGCGGAGCCGTGCCTGAGGCGGGAGGGGAGG
>VZRF01015233.1:0-63565 GCA_013396875.1 Vireo altiloquus | reverse complement strand
TGACCCCGTGGGTGTGGCCGCTGTACGTGCGCTCGGTTCTCATTGGCGTCGCACCCGGAAGAGTCACGGGCGCCTGCGCGGTGCGGCCGCCTCGCGAACCCCTCTCACCCCGCGGAGCAGATGGAGGCGGTGGAGCGGCGGCGGCAGCGGGGGCAGGACCGGCAGGAGCGGGAGCAGGAGGATGGTGGACCTGTGCTGTCACGATCCCTGTCGGGACAGTCCTACTGGCTGGACCTGTGGCTCTTCATCATCTTCGACCTGGCGCTTTTCCTGCTTATCTACCTGCTGCCCTGAGGGCGCGGCCCAGGTGAGGGGCGGTGTTCGGGTCTGTCAGTCGGTCTGTCGTGAAGCCCCGACAGGCTGTGCCCCACGGAGGAAAGGCTCCGCTCCAGGAGCGGGCCCTGGGAACAGCCTTGGCATTCCAACAGCCCCGCCTCAGAAGGCCTCGGAAGCACAAATGCTTCTCAGGAAACTGGGAACTAATTCCAAGCCACCCCTAGCTTTATTTAGTTGTTTGCGAGATTTATTATCCGCTCTCTCTTCGGGAGGTGTGATTGATGCTCCTTACACGTCATTGTCTTCTGAACGGCTGTGCAGAACTACGAACATAACCAGACCTTTTCTGTTCCCTGTAGGGCCATTCCCACTAAGGGAATTCTCACCTATTTCGCACCTTATGAACACGGGCGGTGGAAGAGGAGGACCATTCGTGAGCGATAAACAACTGGGAACACGACTCCACTTGAGTCTCGATGGAGGAGGCACATTTTTATACACTGTATCTTAAGAGATGTCAGTGTATCACAAGAGTTACTATTCAGGTTTTACCTGTATCCTGTTCGTGTGTCCTAAACTGTGCCTTAAAGGTCGCGTCAGACAGACTGACTGTGCTTTTGTGATTAGTCCTAAAGGTTTGTTGTGCAGAAATGGAAGTATGCACTGTTTGAATAAAATCCACCGAAAGGACACCCTGCAGCGTGGCTGAGAATAAAACACAGCTCTTGTGTATACTGAAGTTGTAACATCATCTGTTCCTTCAACAGATGAAGCTTAGTCAACTGTTTTATTTCCAAAAAGTTAATCCTGATGGGTTGATCCTGCTTGGTTTTGTATTAGACCTTTCTCTCTTTTTTCTTTCTTTACCTTCAGCAGTTACTGAGCCCTCTCAGGCTCGGTATTTATACATATAAATATATACATACATAAACACGCCAGTGTTTAACCTGGCATTGGTGTCCTGTCCTCACTTACTGATTAAGATAAATCAGGTTCTGATTTCCTCACTAGAAACTGCTTAGGAGGAGCTTACAAGAGCAGCCTTGAGTCACTGGCAGATGACACATAAAGAACCCTCCTCCTCACCTTCCATGGGTGGCTATAAGTAGACAGTGATAGGTAATTAAAAAGTTTCAACATCAATTTCGTCTGTCTCACTAGAGGGAGACTTTAAAACTTGTGTTAAAGCAAGCAGGCTCTGGCAGTCTTTGGAGAAAGAAACAGAAGCTGAGCACATGGAGGGGTGGGGAAAGACACTCTTCCACCTATGGATGAAGAGGGTTCAGTTTTCTTTAGTATTTATCCCTTGGGAATACTAATTTCTAGTCCTGAGAAGTACAGTCCATGCTTGGTTGTTTTTTTTTCCAAGGAATACATATAACAAAATAAATAGACTGGAGAGACTTGGAAGTGCAAAGTGGTTCAGTGTCTTCCCACACATTAAAGGAAAATGGGCCAGGATGAGGTCAAATAGGATTTGGGATGCAAAAGTGCTCTTTCCTTTTATTGTTCTTTGATTGTTGAGACAATTTTGCTATTGGCAGTGGTTTGTGCCATGTGTCAGACCTGCGCTGTAAGAACAGAGATGCTGTGCCCTGCTGGCATTTATGATCTTGGCTGCTGGTACCTGTAAGGTTTCAGAGATCCTGACTCTAGGGGCACAGGAACCCTGAGCTGTGATCACACTCTCACAAACAGAAGAATGCAGGTTCCAGTTTCTCAAATGAGGCCATTCAAGGGACAAGTTCACTACATTCACTACCTTTTATTTCCTCCCTCTCTGGCATGATATCAAAAGTGAAATCTGCAGGGAAGAACCGATCAGGAAAGGACTGTAATGTTGCTCCATTTCTCTTTTGATAAGGAAGACAGGTGAGATGCAATGGCTATTAAGGCTTAGAAAGTTGAATTTCAAGGTGTCTTCCACTAATTTAGTTTTCTCCTTCAGCCAGATCTGACATTAAAGATTTTGCTTATCTCAGAAAACTTAAGAGCTAATGAAGTGCAGGCTTGTGCTGCACTGGGCTCGAGCTATTACATAGGCACATGGAGCTCCTAGGTACACAGACCCAGGCAAATTTTGCTTACCCCTAGTAAAGATAGTAAGGTAGCTCTTGTATCTGTCAATCACTTATCACCCACTCTGTGGGATTGTGGTATAAAAATTGCTTTATGCATTTCATAGCTACTTTAAAAGTTTAATCTATTAAACAGCTTTATAAAATAGTTCAAAGGATTAATTTTACTGTTCAAAAGAGGTAACCAAACCACCATCTCCACAAAAACCTCCAACCATCATTAGCAGCAGTATCTGTCACTTTAAAAATGTAGTTCTGGAAAGCCAACTTACTTTTTTTAAACGTGGAACACAAAAAGAACAGACAAGAAAAATTTTAAATTTTTATCTTGGTATTTTGAACAAGCAGAACTTTGCAAGAAAATAATTCTAAAGACTGAAAAATATATTAATTACAAGACCTGTTAATATCTTTACTGTTACAAAAATTGTCTAGGCTCTTATACAAATCTATAGCTGGAGGGGGACATTTATAAAAAAATAAATAGGCACCCTAGGTAAGTTAAAATGAGTTATCACATATTAGTTAGCAAATATTACGTACATACATACATGGAGTGCAGAGTCAAATATAAAAATGAAGGTGCCTTGATTAGCTGTCTATTTAATCATTAAATACCTGGTAAACACAGAGAAAGTTGTCTGCTAAGATTGTTTCAAGCTAAGCGAGGAGACTGAAGTACACCTAAGTTACTGCAGCTACTTTAGAGAGGAGTTTACCAGTTGTGCTTACTGGGAGCAGTTCATTGGTATCAGTAAGAGGCATTCATATTGCTCATGGTACAGAAGTATCAACATTGCTATGCATGTTTAAAAATAAGTGTTCCAACATCATTCACAGTTGTTGCTGTGCTATCCATACATAAAAATACTGTCATTTCAAATACAAGATTTCTTTTTTTTTTTTGCAAAACATTTTACAAATTATACAGTATTTACAAATTCCAATAATCTTTGTTTTTACACAGGTATTAGAGGACAGTTGTACTTAAGTGGCTATGTATATTATGTAACATGGCTAGATGAACTAGAAAAGTTTAATTTACAGGTTCTGAAATCTCTCTTAAAAATATTACAATAGGAATCACCCAAGTTCTTTTTTAGTGTTCTTCTGTATTCAACTGATTTTCTTTACAAAGGAGCATTGTTTAAGTTGGTGTTTACTAGCAGCCATACATAAACATGCATAGTATTTTCACTATAAATTCTAGAATTCATTTTTTTTGCTAAGTGCTACAACGAATTTTGATCCAAAAGGTAGAAAGAAGGTTAATCTGAGATACCTGGTTTGTTGCATATATATAATGTTCCAGTTCTACTGCAAGGTACATGTCATTTAAAAGAAAAAAAAACCTGACCTTGCCACAGAATAACCAAAACTACTGTTTAAATGTTTACCTTGGATAATTGTGCTAAACAATTGCCATCATTTGGTTGAAGCACTAAAACATATGTACGTAAGGTTATAAACATAAAAAAAAAAAGCCTTCCTGACTAACAGTGCAAGTAAGAGTGTTTATTATGCATATTTTACCTTCTTGCATTATTTTCATAAATAAAAGGCATTGATGTTTAGGAGTAATCAAGAGCACCCCAAGTTAACACTCTAATAATGTGAATAATGGAAAAATTCTGCCTTTTTGGGTTGTGTCAGGCTTTGCTGATGCTGCCTCAGCACTCACTAGATGGTTCTGTGCACTGATTTAACTAACCAAATAAAATCCAAAAAAATCTTCATCCTTGTTACTGAGATTAAGTCAGGTTAACAAAAGACAAGGTAAATTCCAGAGCTGCCAAAACTGGAGGCTGAGGGACAGAGCAGAGAAAGAGGAACCTCTTCTTTCCATGCCCCCTTAGCCACCTTAGCACATTCAGCCTGATCAGCTAATGCAGACCATATCCACGTGTAGGACTGTTCCAAATGGGAAAGCATGTTAGAAAAACAAAAATTAAAAAAAAAATCAAATGTGTGATCCCCATGAACCAAAATGTCAAGCTGAATAAAAAAGGAGAGTTTAATAAATAGCAGCATTGACTTTGCATGCAACTGTAGAATAATTCAAAACTGAATATTAACAGTAATTACTTCTAAAATGTTACAAAATTAATCTTTTATAGTTGCATAATAACTCCGTATTTAAAATTAGCATCCTATTTTGTTATACTGGTTTGTAACTTACGAAGTAAAATTTAATAAGTTAAAGTATACAGCTTAAAGAGTGAACAAATCTGATAAATGTGCTTTAAAATGTACACTAACAGAGCAGGGGTATTAATAGGACAGTATTACTGCAGTTTACTTCAATTCCCTTTGAAAGTCTCATTTAACACTTGCAAACCAGAACGGTTTTTAAAGAGTTATTATTATTATTAAGGCTTTTCAAATAAAAAATAAATCCTCTGGGTAAACTTACATTAAAGACACTTGAAGGTTTGTGAAAGCACAGACTCTGAGAGACATCAGTTGAAGAAAACGGCACCTCCTGCTACCTCTGAGGACAAATACTGCTCTATTATGACTACATGTACTGCATTAGTTGTGGTAGTATGTTTATCCCTTTTGTTAGCCTAAGAACGTAGTGACCACAGTCTGAAGGAACACTTCTTACACTGCAGCTAACTAGATCTTCTTAGAGAATTAGTAACATCCAGCTGATCCTGCTGCTGCAAGGTGTGCACGCCCCAGGGGACCACATTGAATAGAAACTGTAGAAGACAAGCTGAGTAACAGGTAAGCATTAAGGCAACTAGAGTAACAAATCAGAGAACCACAAATTTAGCACCTCTTCTCCTCTGTTCACCTCTGTTTGCATATTCATTTGAATGGTCACAACTCCCAAGCAAAGCACAGTCAGCTGGGTACCTGGTTATCACACACACAGATTCAAGGTTGTGCCCCTTCACAGACTACATGAAATGCCCAAGTCAGATCGAGGTGTGGCTTTCCTGAAGAACCTATCGACTGCAGTGTATTCCTTCTGCATTTGCCTTGTACCTCTGTTCGGGGGTGGGATGCCTGGGCTCAAGAGTGGCAGGGTATGTGGCATTCAGGTCTACTCCGGCTGCTGGAGGATGCTTCTCCTTGTGGAAGCTTCCACTCTCTGTAAAATACAGCTTGGGCCTCTGGTGGTACTTCAGCCTGTAGGTGTCAGTCATGCAGCTGTCTACTGAGAAGTAAGTGGTTAGGGACACGCTGTCATTCCCGTCCGCGTAGCCAGGGCTGGGTCCCGTGTGACGGGATCCTTTCTTTAGCATGTTCTCAGACACGGTCCAGAACTCATTAACTGATAAGCGAGGTGGAGAATCCGGTTTATGAACAAACACTTCGTTCCCTGCAAAGGGCTCTTTAAGCCTTTGTTCAGCTGGGACTATGCTTGCTTCTGATGCAGCTTTTGAAGGTGCACCTGTTTGCCTTAACGGACTATTTTGCAACGCTTCCGTTGATTTTATGTCCACTGCCGAGTTATTCTCTGATCCTGACAAAGTGCTCAGAGCATATTTCTTCGGAGGTAAGGGGGGAGGAATGTTCTGGTACACGGCCTCAGGCACCCAGAGGGGATCCGCCCTTCGGAGCGGGTGGCCGGCGTACTCGCTGGGAGGGCCGGGCAGGTTCTGAGGCGCACAGGGCACCAGCCCCACCTTGGGACCCAGTGTTCTTGTGTGGTGAGACTGCGGCTGGGCAGGGGGGGGAAAGTCACTGTGGATGGGCTTCCTGCCACAGGCATTGTCTGGGAAGGGGTGGGACACGCTGTCCGCACAATAGGCTGGCACGTTCACCTTCTCAAACCTGTCTGCCTGAAGCCACTCGGAAGAGCTGGGCTCGTTTGCCTTGTTCCTGCTGTCTGACTTCACAATCTCTTTGAGAACTGGCTGCAGAGCTGATGATGGGAAGAATTTCCTGTTGATCTCAGGCATTTCAGCTCTAAAATACAAAACCACACAGGATTGTAAGTATCCCTAAAAACACATGAACAGGCTCCAATAACAGGCATTTTTTCAAATACAGCCTTGGTAAAACTGCTGAAATATTCCAACTGACAAGAGAATTAGGATCTGTTGAACTTACAGCCCTTGAAGTAAAAGGTGTATTAAATTACTCCAAAATTTCTTTCATTAGAAATGTAAATGCACCCCAAGAAGGTAACATAAATTCCTTCAGCATTCGGGACTATGTCAAATATGACCTCTGCTCTCTTCTAAACATTCTCATTGCTCCATTTTTCAAATACTGGATGTTACTTTCAGTTGATAAATTTGTATTTAGATTCTTGATTTTTAGGAGATACTGAGCACTTAAGAGTTCATATTAGAAACAACAAGGTACAGCAGCAGTTTCTAAACACAAATTAACTTCTCTCCCCTTCCAGACAAACTTTTCAAAGCTTGATGGGGTGATTGGACTAACCACAAATTGATTCATCACTGCACATTGTATATAATACCAAACAGAAAAACGTTAAATCCCCTCTTTCTGGTATGATGGTTTAAAATCATCTAAGCTATGTGGTGACATTGACAGCATCAAAATTAAAGACAGAGAGAATTTAGACACATCAATTATGCACAATTCAAAAGGAATTGCCTGTCAAAAATATTGAATACCTTAACTCTTCAATGCTTAAAATCGATCATTGTAACATTACAAAATTGAGTATTTTTTGAACATTTACAGAGGAATATGTCAGTACTGGTTACCTCTTTACTGGAGGACTGGGCACCTGCAAATGTAATTCTGTTGGGAAACCAGCATGAGGATGAGGTCTGTAGTTAACGTCGGAACTGATCTGGTCTTTCCTCACATCTGGGGCTAGAAAAGAAAATACTTCAAAATTAACAGATGTACAATCCAATTCCATCTTAATAATTCCTCAGAGGTTACAGAAACACAATACAACAGGACAATCTCTTTCAAGATTTGAGATGAATCAAAATAACCATTTAAGATGATCTGTCACAGAAGGTCAGATCTTGGAAATGGGAGGAAATTTTCTGGGTTTTCTTGTTACCACAAAATAGGTAATTATGACAAATTTGAAGTCCTGTAGATATGCTTTCAAGATCACCTTAATATTTAATCTGACTAAAAGCACATTTTCAAAAGAAGCTTTTATTAAAAGCATGTTCACTGCTTATTATGACATGCAAAGTCATTTAAATTACAAAATAAGAACTACGTATGACTTCTAAAAATTCATATTGTGTTATAATAACTAAATAGAATGAATGCTGTAGAGACTGGGGGTGGTCTAGGTTGTTCTGTTGTTTGTGGGCTTTACAGAAATACATTCTTTGAAACAATTCAAACCCTAGAGCAGACTCACAGAGTCTGTCAGGCTCACAGAGACACTGGGCAGACAAAGAGCACTGTCACCCACGTGCCCCAAACACAAAGCACTGCGTGCCTGGGCCAGCACTACTGCACTCCCACTCCAGAAGCTCCTTCTATTCCCAGGCAAAGAATCATTCCCTGAAAATGCACAAGTTCTGAACAAGGCAGCTCCTAGTGAGCAGGAAATAAAGGAAGCATTGAAGTATTCATGTCAACACATCACAGAATAAAACACTCTCTCGGCAAGTGACAAGCAGCAGTCTATTTGTTTAGAGATAGATACTCCAAGTCTTCCTAATGCCATGATTAGCTCATTAATATCAGTCACCTGCTCTGAAGCCACTCAAAGGCTTATTATTATTCTTATTATTCTTACAATGGCTTATTTTGTCTGTGTACAGACTAGACTCATAACTGCTACACCTATTTCACTTGTTATTTCTCTAAGTTTAAATGTTTAAAGTCTTGGAACTTTAGGCTCATGAACACATGAGTTAAAACCCCAACAACAGAGGAAAACTAAACTGAAAACTTTGGGTACTGCTGTTTGGTGATGCTCATTTAGATGGTCGATATCTGCCCTATCTTTAGGTGACATGAGACTAAAGACATGAAATCTTTGACCAAGGACACAAGTAGTAGAGGCTAAGGCAGCATATAGCACAGGAGACAAAGCCCCCACGAGGCTTTCCTTTGAGTCTTGAGATTTAAAAAAAATGATAAAAAATTCCACAATAAACAATACCACAGCCTTAGAAATAATATTGATGGGAAAACATTCTTACAGAATGAGCCCATGTGTCACCGGCAAGGGACAGGTAATTACCTGAGAGCTGGAAACCCCTCGTGTGCCACAGAGCTACCTAACAGTGAAATAACCACCACTGAGGTTATATTTCACACAGAAACATTTCATTCTGCTGCAGATTGAGATGATTTTTCACTCCAAGCCCAACTCCCGGAGGAGTCCGCAGGCTCCCAGGGCAGTGCCGCAGGCGGCCGGGAGGCGGCACCAGAGGCCAGCGAGCGGCTCCCCTCAGGCACATCCAGCCGCACCAGGTGCTTTGGGCCTGAGGAATTCCAGCGAACTTAAAAATAGATGTGTTATTTTCCCTTCTGCTGACAGCACAGCCATGCACGGTTAAAACCAGACGTCGGCTCGATTGGGAATTTTGGCTCTACGTTCTCTGCAAACCTAAATATGGGACAAACAAGCCCGGCTCAGCTGGAGCCCAACATCCTTATCAATGGCTTGTAAAGAGCTGAGCAATAAATGAAAGGGAGTTGCTTTCTCACAGATAAACCAGTCTGCTTTTAATATTTACAAACGTTAATTTGCACATCTAGGTAGTCAACCCAAATTTTCAAGAGATTAACATCCATTCTACAGCCCACAGGTAGGACAGACAAGGTCTTGTCTACTATCTCAGTTAACACATACAGAACCATATGCAAAAATCTGTCAAGCTCAGTTTCTGTGGGGAAAAAACTCCAAACGAAAATAAATACAAAACCCCTACAAAAATCTCCAACAAAAACTCAGCTCCACATTAAATTCAACTCTCTCTTTATGTGTTTTAGCTGCATGTTTCCTGGATTTTTAAAAATATTTCCTAAGCTGTCAATAAAAAAACCCAACAATAAAGGGTAATGCTTTATGTAACAACTAGTGTAGCAAATTCCTCTCTCTTATTTCAACTGAATACAGAAAATGTCTGGGCTGATAGGCAAACTTACTGGAAGCTTTGGAAATGTGTAACAACAACAATCTCTCAGTCAAGGAAGTAAGCATGTTATAATAAAATGGAATATTATTTCTAAAAAAACAGTGATCAGTCATCAGAAAAAAAACCCCTTATATTCAAGAAACTGTACTTTTGGAGCAACACTGAGTTGCAAAACCTTTCATATCTATTTTTATTCTATCATTTAAAGACACTCCAGAAAAGCATTTATCTGTTTCCATTTCATGGTAAGTAAACTAAGTAGCTACAAGCTTTAATTCTCCACTCATTTCTTTAAACTTAGCATTAATGTACACTCATTGCACCATAAGGGTAAGAACTGGATTTCCTTGAGAGCAGTTGCATCTTTTGAATTATTACCATAAATGTACAGTTTTCCTAAGCATATGAGCTGTCTTTTTCAGAATTATGGTTGGTTTGTGGGGTTTTCTGAAGTGACACAATAAGCAAAGGCAATTTGGATTCTTCCTCACACACTACCCAGCTCTTCAGATTGATTCTAGATTTCAATTTGGATCATGCCATTGAACTGAACAATGGGAAAACCATTAAAAGCAATAGGAAAACCATCAAAATTAGTAATCTTTCTTTAACTTCCAGAAAATGAGGTTGGAAATGATGCCCTCGCACTGCTCATGTCTCAAGCTCTTGATACACAAAAATATTTCACCTCTTCAGCTCATCAAGTTCAAGCTTCATACACACAAAGTGACTAACATAAATGATGGATACTACATCTGCTTACTCAATATTTACATTTTCCTGCCAAAATGTGACCATGCAGTTTAGGGATTGGCCTTGTGGAACCTTTGCTTCAGTACTACAGTTATCTACTGCTTAGTGCCCGTGTAAGGAGCAGCCATTTGATCTCCCAATCACTGGGAGATCCAGTGTTTCTATCTTTATAACGGTCTGACAATAAGTTTATTTTTGTAAGTCAGGGACAGAATTCCTCAAGTGCTGAACAGCAGCCTCATTCAGCTGCAGTAAAAAACAAGGAGATGGTAAAAGCAGAGTTATACTAACAGCGGGCAGAATTAAATTAAATTAATAAAGTCCAACATTATTTCCATAAGAAGTTTTCCACACCAAAAAACCCCACTCAGACGTATTTTTTTTGGAGTTGCCATGACAGCCTAACAAAGATTTCTTCCATTCCATTCCTCTCTCAGAAAGGACTGAGGATTTGTTTTTTAAAGTCTCATTTTCTGAGAGTCTGTCTGGTACTTACCTACCAATCCACATCTCATTCAGACCATTCAGAAATGTAATACAACAGACACCTGTAAATCACTACTGTTGTCCTTGCTAAACGTATCCTGACACACTTTTTAGACAACCCAAAACCAGAGTTCAAATAAATCTTTAACCCCACACACTTGTGAAATGATCAAATGCTTCAGATCTCTTTTTGGTCCATTGATCACTTTCATTAAAAGTATTATTTTCCAAAATGGAGTTAAATACATGCATTTTCTTAAAAGCTATTTAATAATTTGTTACTGAATTAGAGTAACTGAATAGTGGGATCCTCTCATCAATTTTTTATGATAACTCCGAGGATCACCTGGAATCACTACACTTTCTGAAAGAAAATGTGGGATGCATGTTGAAAGTTTTAAGTATTCTTAAGTACTTTCTCCAGAGAACAGTCCATTGTTTTAACCTACCCATGTTTCATGCCTAAAGAGTATTTTAAGTGTTTTTCACTGGTGTTTTTTCCCCTTTTTCCTATCCAACTGTGTTTGTTCTGCTTTAGTTTTGTACTATACCATTCTTATCAATCTCATGCAAAACCAGATCTTTACATTCCATAAACGGAGTTTGCTACTCATTTTTGGTTGGAGTTTTCTTTTGTTTTGGGTTGTAACAATAAGCAAACACCAAATGAGTTCTCTTTCTGGACCAAAAAATAGATTAGAATAAGTACAGAAAATGTAGAAGTGATATGGCAACACCCCCACCCCCAATCCCACTTTAGATCCTAGGAGAAACTATACTATACATTATTTGAAAAGAAGTATGATATCTATAAAAATCAAATGTTTCCTGAGGAAGTGGCCTAATATTTATTGCCCCTCTTTGTACAAGCACCCTCCCATTGTTTCAGCAACAGCAGATAATGATTTTGGCTGGCCTCAAGTTGACCTATAATATTTATATGCCAAAGCATTTATCAACTTTATAAAACCCCAGCAGACATATTAGTATGTAAAAGGAAGTAGACTTCCTTATTACAAGTGTTTCTTCCTGATATTGCTTCATATCTAGGAGGAAAACAAATGGTGCCATAGTCCACCCAGACATTTAAAGAAAAAAAAAGTGTGGCTTAATATCCACCAAGAAAGCTCCTAGAAATGCTATTGGGGAAACCACAAGGACTGAACCAAATTTTCTGGGTTTTGGGGTTGGTACATCTACAAGAGTTTTTGAAAACTTAATTTTTAAATGGGTTCTTACCATGGAAGTTTCTGTTCGGCTGAGGTGCTGCATGTAACACACTGTCAGCTTTTTTGGTTGGCAAGTTCTGTTCGCTGTAAAAGAAACACATATGTGATTACAACACTGAAACTGTTGAACAGACACCTCTGGTCATCCAATCCAATTTATTTGAAGGTATCAATATGTTCAGTAAGTGTAACCTGTTAACCAACACTCCATCTTGTCCATTTTCCTAGTTTGATAATTTGCTATTCATTCATACTTTGTTTTGATAACAAATATCATTCGAAGTTGTGATTGCCACTTGCTATCTCATTCCTAGGATTCTCATTTAATTTTTCTTCCCCTCAAACTGAAATAAGACTGGAAGATCACAGCTGCCAATCCAAAAGGAGAGGAAAAACAAATTATCAGAGGATTTACTAAATCTTGCTGGTTTAGATAAGCAGAAAATATGCATTACTAATCCAGATAGGGAGCTGACAAATTTCTACCCTGCCAGTTTCTACCTTCTACAAGAGTAAGGCAGGGAGAAGATACACAGTGGCAAAAGTTCAGTTAAAATAACCCCTCTTATTGAAAGGGCAGGAAAACAAGAAAAACACTGAAAGAAACATGAAGAATGGAGTGAAAAACAAAACAGTAAGCTTTTTCCAGTTCCTAAAAGAACTTCCAAATAATTATTTTATATTTTCTTGGGTTTATGAAACAGAGTCTGAAAGGTTAGCAGGGAATTAGGAAATACTGCCAACCAGTTGAAATCACCAGTCATATAAAGCACTTCTGGAAGGCCCAAGAAGTCAGCTGTATTTTGATAAAGTATGTTTTTTTCTTTATTTGACAAGTGTTTAAACAACAGTGTAAGCAGCTTCTTAATGAACTACGCTGTTTTAAATTTATCATATTCTCTCTCACAAAATGACACATTTAGGCATCCTAGTGCCTCTTGGGCATGGTAAAAAATGAGTTTAAACTGTCAAAATCACTGAGGCAGCTATGGAACACCAAATATATCCATGAGTTGGAGTAGCTTTATACATGATTATGTCATTAACCAACAAAAGCCCATCAGGTTTTTGCACCGTGGGATTTTGTACAGTTTGGTGGGAGGGAAAGAGTGGGAAAAAGGGGAGGGAGGTCAAGGCCTTTTCATATCCTGGTATTTGCCATTCTCTTTTCCTGTGAAATAAGTTGCCATGAAAATACATCTCTGAAAATTTGCTTGCATCCATCAGATTAGATCTATCAAAGTGACTAGGCTTGGGCTCCCAGCTGTGCTCTTCCATTTTATGGACATAAACAAGATTTGAAACAAGAATTAATGGGTTTTAGAAGGGTCTACATTCCACATAAAGTCTGAGATACACAATACTGAAAACTTCACGTGGAAGGATTATAACTTTATTTCACAGCATCACAGATTTAAGTTGGAATGGACCCCTCTAGATATCAAGTCCAGCCAGTTTTAGTAATTTTCCACTTTTCAGCAAAGATTTATTTCAGACAGGGCAATCAATTACCAAGTGATCAATATGTGTCTGAGGTGATCTAAAAAACTGAATTCCTGCACTGTGACTGGTAACAGCACCCAAGAGTCACCTCCTGCCATTCCCATGCCCTTGTCAGGGCCTGTCTGTACCAATGTTACAGGTGTGATTTATATGGACACTATTATTCCATTACAGATGGAAAGTTACACGCAGTCTAAAAATCTCCTAAGTAAAGAGTGTAGCAATTATTACAAATGAACACACCCTGCCCCTCAGCAGGGCTTAGCAGCTCTGGCTCAGTGCCTCAGGAACTGGCTCAGTGCCTCCCAAACAGAACCAGAGTGAAGGTAAATTGAACACTTAATTGCCCACACCCTTATTTCTAGACACACATTAGCTTTCCACATACCTGACTTCAAGCAAGTTTCAAAGCATGTTTTCCTGGGTGATTTTGATTTTAAACAACACATAAACATTAGAACAGGTTACTGTTCCATAAATACAACCTATGCAAGCTCTAAGAGCTCTAGCATTACCTGCAGGAAGCACTTTCTTTCACGTTCTTGCCATCTGCTGTATTGATTCCTTCAATAATAGGGGAGTCTGGATTTGCAGACCCGTTGCTGATATGGTCACTGCTTTCATACCCAGATTCCGTCCTCTGAATCTGCCAGTTATCACCATGGAGTTTTCGCTCTGTAAATCCTTTGCTTTTTTCAGCATTCCCTTTTCCCTCAGAATCCAGTGAACTTCGACTTCCTGTATCCTGTTTTGTTTCATCTTCATATATAGTCATTAAACCCTTCGGCATTTGGTTCTCCTTTGGCCAGTGGTTAAAGCTCCGCTCCTTTTCATGCTTAGATTTACTGCTCAGGTTTGCTTTGTGCTTTGGGCTGTGCTGTTTTCTCTCAGTCTCACTGAAAATGCTGTCTACATTCAATGTCTCTCGCATTGGTTTCCAACCTTTACTCCTGCTCCTGCCGCTGATACTTCCTTTGTCCCTGGAGTCTTGACTGGTGTCCGTATCGTAGCCAGTGACGCCGTTGGTCCGTGTCCTTGTCACTGGTTTCTCCCCAGCAGGAAAAGGTTCTGTTCTGCTTGATCCAAGCACATGTGGAGAAAGCTTTGCTTGGTGAGGTGCTTGGCTGTCGTGCTTGTAGGGGCCCCTTCCCTGGCTGCTGTAGATTCGCTGATCCGGGCAGTGCCTCAGTCCATTCCCAACCGGAGGAGACCCTGACTTAGCACTGGAACGGTCTTCCCCCATCAAATCTTTCAAGAACAAAAAGGAAAAAAAGCTCCATTAAAGTTCTCATTTATATTCCATGATTTGTGTTGGAATGGACTTTATCAATCATCAAAGCTCCAACTGTCCTACCACGTGCAGGGACATCTCCCACCAGACCAGGCTGCTCAGAGCCCCATCCAGCCTGGCCTTGAACACTTCCAGGATGGAAGCAGTCATTTAGCAGATATTGTTACAGTCCTAATGTCTCTCACAGTATCTCTACAAATCCAGTATGTATTTCAGAATACTGCAAACTGGGAAACTTTAATCTTAAAGTCTTTCTCTTAAAAGGAGAAAAAGATCTGCACAAGCAGCATTGAAGCCAGAAGTTTTTTAATCTACTGATTCTCTGGTTATACTTTTAAAATGTACCTCTTTGTCTCCCAGACTCTTTCCTTGGTCCTCTGTCTGCATCTTTTCGTAACGATGTGAAGTTTTTCATGTCAGCAGCTTTCTGGGCACACTCTCTGGATAAATCCTTTAGCCTGTCCTTTTGATCTCCGTATCCTAACTTGGCTGCAGAAAATACTTCTTGTCAAACATCCTTACTCAAAAGTCATTCATCACCAAAACACACACACACATATTTTGGACAGTAAGATTTAGTTTTTAGTGTTAGGACTGCTTAAAGAGACTAATGAATTAGTTAACACAAATTTAGAAAGTGATATTTCTTTCCAACCATAAGATCAAGTCCATTAACGTACAGGACTAGAAATAATGCTGGTATCACAGTTCTGCCAGGGAAAAGTGTTCCTCAAGCAGCCAGTGATCCACAGAGCCACACCTCAGCCTACAGTCACTAATGTGCCTTTTAATCAACATTACTGGAAAGCTTAATAATGTTTGAGAAATAGAACAAGGCCTCAAGAGCCACTTTAGTTAAAGAATAACAAGGGTAATAAATATTTTGCATTTACAGTTCTCTGGAGAAGTTAACTTTTCCTGGTAGATATTCAGATATTACTAAAGCATCAAATGAATCTTTGAATAACAGCTGAGTGAATGATGGAATTCTTCCCTTAGAAACAGTTCTAGTCCTGAGGTTAGAACCCACCCAAAAATAGAATGAATTAATTGAAATATTGCATAATAAGACATATCTAGTTTGGGTTTTTGGAGGTGGAAATAGGGAATACATACCTGGACCTCTACCACCACTTGCTTGAATATGGCTTTTACTAAATGCTGGGTTATCTGGCTGAAGTTTTTTATTATTCCTTTGATTAGTGGAGTCTCCAATTCCATTCTCTTTCACATGGTCTGATTTAGCAGCAGAATGCTTTTCAAATCCTGTCAAACAACATATTTATCTTTAGAAATAAAAGGCTTCCTAATTTAAATTTACAATATCTAAATCAAAAAATAAAGAAAAAAAAGGAAAAGAAAGCTTTTTAATTGTGGATTAAAAAGCCAGAAGAGAAACATCACCAAAAACCACACAACATTTCAATATACCAGGCAATAAGGTTCTGTAATATTTTATATGCTGCCATATTTACAGTGGTAGCCTGCAGGGAAACAGGGCTCTCAATTCTCTGCTCCCTGAAGTAATCTATGTTCTATTGCTACACATGATGTGAAGAGTAACATGTCCAATTCAATTTGTCTTTTATTTAACTTGTAAGTTATGCTTAGCATTAAATTTAAAAAGCCAACCCAGCAGTACCAACTACAGACCCAAAAGATTGGATTCTTACATACTGAGGCCTGTTATATATGAATATGAGAGAAAAAAGATTTCCTGAAGCTCCTTCTGATTTTCCTAAAGCTCTGAACTGGGCTCTGTGTGTGTATATAAACATACACAAACACACATACTCCAAATCTCAGTATGTGCATGAACCTTAAGTGAAGTTTCTTTTTATGTAATTTATAAAAGGTATTTGACATGTTTCAATACACACATAATAACATCCACATATACAAGTACTCCAGTTTTCTTCTGAAATTAATGAAGCTCTGAGCAGTCACAAACAATCCTCAGTAGAAAATCTTTTTTTCCCATTACCCATTAGTCTTTATTTGTATCCCCTTATTAACAGGTCTAATACTGAGTATACACACTAATCTCTTTTCTTATGAGACTCTTTAGATAATGATTGATACAAGTATTTCTGAACAAAGTAGCCAATCCATTTTTTCTCCTTTATAATCCCCATTCCAGAAATACAGATGATACTGTTATTAAAGGAAAAAAAAAGAAAAGATACATCTAATTACCCAGGTCTTCTCCATTTCCTCCTGCTGCCTTGCATTGAGACCAGTGAATAATCTGCTTCGGTGCATCTTCTGGAGACACAGCTGTGCCATCTGGGTTAGCATAAAATAGCAGCAATGGCTGGAAGTGACACCGAATGCACCTGGACACCACGTCCTTCCATTTTGTTCCAATCTAATTAAAAAACCAGCAAAAACAAAACCCCAAAACTTTATCAACAGTGCTGAACCCAAATGTGGAAAGAGTAATTCACTAAGCAAGAGACACAAAATGCCAAATTCCAAATGTACATGAAGATAGAACATTTTAGCACTGTGGTTTACATAAATTACAACAAAAAGATAGAACTAGTTTTACATGGGCTAACAATCAGATCATCATCCCTATGGATAGAGCTGGCAGTATCTTCTTTTTCTTTAAAAGTAATACAAATTCAACAATAGACAAATGCATGAACATCCTCATTCAGCATTTGTAAGGCACAACCACAAAGCAGTGAGACCAGTTCTAAAGGTCATTTAAAAAACAGAAGGTTTGTTAAAATAAGGTTAGTTTGACTTTCTTCAACATTGGTGTCAGAAGAATGCTCTCCAGAAAAGATCCCAAAATGTGGTAGGAGTAAAGCCAATATTTACCTCTTTTACATTAGCATCATCAAAGAGCACCCATTTGCAGCTCTTGGTGTGAAAGGCAAAGGCACAGTAATGTCGGCTCGTGTAGCAAATCATTCCCACAAGGAAAAGCTCACTGTTTTTGGCATTTTCATCTGTAACCCTATAAAACAGCTGTAAAAATGATTACATATTTTAAAACACGTGTAAAACGCAACCTCAATTTCCTGACTTACTGCTGGCATTTCACCAAGGCAGCTGGTATTTAATGTCCTGTTGTATTATACAATTTTTCCTGACTATAAATACTGATTTTTGCACATACTCTATATATTTTAACTGTTTTTCCCCCCCATACTTGAAAGAGTAAAATATTAATGCTCTGGAATAATTCCACAATGTCAAAATGAAAATTATATTTCTAGATTTTCAACTAGGAAGTCTCCTACATTAATCATTGTACTTCCAACAGGATTTTTTCCTCTCCCAGGAACTACATCAAGTAGCACTTTATAAAGAACAGTAAAAGCAGACATTTATATAAATATATAATTTTATATAAAGTTAAGTTGTGCTTTTTAAAAATAGATATGGCTATTTCTACTTTGTATATACTTACATATACATCAAATAAAAAGTAAAATTAAATTCTAGAAAAAGAGCAAAATGTAAGTTACCCCCGGAAGATAAAGCTGTGTTGCCAGATTCCGCATAACCTCTTCTGTCAGATCAGAGTGTTCTGAATCCCAGACTAAACCAATGGTGACAATCTCAGGACAATTCATAAGAACACGACGAATTTTTATTTTTTGACCACAATTACTCTACAAAAAAGGAAAGAAAAACCGTGATAGAAGGGAAAACAAAGGTATTTAAAAGATGGAAGTTCCAAAGTGAGTTACTACACAAGAATTAGTTCAACAAAACAACTCTGTAATGTCTTTAATTCCAAAATTTAGTGATGGTGTTTGTTTCTAAGGATTTAAGGATAACATTCTTCATCATAAAAACACTTTGATGAAGACCACAGCTTAACTTGTATATCCCATCACCACCTTAATGCAGAAATCTCTATAACTGGAGCAATAAAATATAACTTGAAGAGCTTTGTTCACCCTAAGCTGGCTCCTCTGAAGCAGCAACACATAACCCTGCTTTTAGAGCAATACTTCTAGCCTGATTTAATAACCTAAAAAGTTCTCCTTTGCATCCTGAAGTAATGTAACCTTTTTGTTTACTTACAGGACACTTTCTGTAGTCATCAGCAGTATTTGCTGCCTGCAGCAATTCCGCGAACATTTCCGGCTTGAGACGTTCATGCCTCTCCATCATTTTTTCTACTTCATTACTGCAAAAAGTAAATTACATCACTATGGATTCTCCCTTCTAAAGAGTTAAGAGACTTCAGCCAACTCTCAGTTAACTATGTTGTATAACTAAAAGGAAAACACACAGTGGTAAAAGAGTAGCGATACAAATATTTTTATCAAGTTCTCTTTACATCTTGCTTTTGAAATCCAAATGCTATTTTTGGACAGTATGTCAAAATCATGATGCAACAAAAAAATATACATTAATTTTTAACACTTAAAAGCCTTCCTCTGGCATGCTTTGCATAATATTAGAAGGGTGCATATGGAAAAATGAGAAACAAGAATAAAAGCTCTTACCACAGGGCTGTGGTGGAAATGTAACGCACAAATTCCGTAAAAGGCAATGGATCTGATGATGCTCCACAACTGCGACACACACACTACAAAAATAAAAATACTTTTGTTTTTATTTACTCAGGACTAAGAAAACAAGGTATTTGTTAAAACAACCAAATGAAGGTCTGACCTGCTCATACAGCGTCATAGCAAACTTCTGGTGAGAAATACAGGATTTTGAAGTGCACATATCTGTTTCACTGTTTGGCACTAAGTGGAAATGAATCCTCTCAAGGATATTTTCCTAAAAAGAATTATTAATATAAATATAAACGAAAGTGATGAAGTCAAAACACACAAGGAACGCTACAATTTAATACTCCAACTATGTCCCTTGGCTCCCTATGACCACACTGAGTTTGTCCCCTCAACCAGCAAGGCCATTTTCCTTTTGCCAAAAATACCAGAGGTAATGGGAAGAAGTGAATCTTTTCAGGTAGATCAGACAGATGATTAGTTCAGGAGTCCAAATGCATTTTGAATAGATGGAGCAGTAATAAGCAGCTCTCTTTCATGACTGCGAGATCTCAAACAGCTTCTTTCAGGAGTTCTCCACTGGATTTTCCTACATACATGAAAAGAATTTCTAGGAGGTAGCAACTAATTTGTGGATGCTCCCAAAGGATGTCCAAAGCTGAAAGGAACCAAAGCAGCACTCATATTTTCTGCCCCTCAGACCTGTGTCTGAATGTTAATACTGTAGGTGTTCTAGGGTGAACATTTTCAGTGTATAACACAGGACCTCTTAGGAAGGTCTCTTCACCAGAGTTCTGGGCCATCTGAAGCCACCTTTAAAGGCCACAAGCAGTTGAATTGTTTCCTATTGTTTTTCAACAGGAAAACAACTGTTTGAAGCAGAAAGTAACAACAGCAAGATCTTCAAGCATTCATTCACTCTTGGGTAAGAAAACAGAAATCTCTTCTGCAGAAGAATTTGGCAACAAGCTGGGCAGTTGTAACACACTGTATTTCAATACAGCACTGTATGTATTTCAATGATGATTGAATACTTGGAGGAACAGACTATACATTCAAATCCATAAGAGCTTCTCCTCAGAGAGATAACCTTTCTCTCCATCAAAAAACTTCTAGTAGTGATTCAGAATTCACCATCCTCACCAACCTCCTGCTCTGTCTGAGCTACAGAGTTAAGGGAGGAAAGTATGGGAATGAATGCAAAAGTACTCCATCCCCCTTACCTGACACTCACTCCATGTGTCTGTTGCCCTACAGAATAAAGCAACTCGGCAGGATTATGTTATTTGAATCCTACCCGTGAAGCTGGAGCTACCAAACCCACTAAACTAACAGAATTCTACTCAATCCTCCCAAAGAACACTTACAAAGCATTCTGCTGCATCATCCATGAATCCCAGCTGGAAACGCTGCTCATCCTTGAAGCTTTCTGCGAGGGCATGTCTCATGTTATCCGACGGGAGAGCTTTTTCCCGACTGTGCTGGAACTGTGAAAAGATTGCCTAGGAACAAATGCAATGATTATTCAGCTTCATTAGCTACTTGGCTAAACACCATGGTTCTACACAAACACATCACTTCTTGCATAAATATGTAAAATATTTATATTTTTAATGTTTATAGACTCATGTAACTTTTAACTTTCAAAACTTCAAAATTTTTCTCCAGGTTACAACGTTTCTGTGCTCTGCTATTGATTCCTCTATAAGAAGTTATAGTACCAAACTGAACACTGAACCTGTAGAACAACAACGTACAGGATATAAAATTAAACTGACTGACTTGAGCTCCCAGAAGCAACACTAGCCCTGTTCTGTATATAATTATATAGCTTTTTTAATTTGGCTGTTGGAATAGCAGTTCATCCATATGTATCTCATGTTTACAGATGGTGTGGATTTCTTAGGGCATAATGTAATATCATTCATGATTCATTAAATAATGTAATGTTTACTGCTTAGGAGGGGAGTATATCTTTATGAAAATTATAGATATGCAAAACTTCCCATAAATTAGATAGAATAATCCTTGCTATGAAATGAGCTCAGTGCTGAACCACTGCACACAACACAGGAGAAAAGGTCAATATCTGCAGTTCTGGAACATGATAATAAATTGCACTTGGTTTTTAATTCATTTCCCAGAAGAGAAGAGTTGGCTGCTACTTTTCTTTTTGGAGATACCCATCCAAGTGAGCTCATGATTTAGCAAGTAAGGGAGATTGATTCTGAAGGAACTGAAAGTTAAAAGCTATTAAATGAATTACAGATTTGCAGATATTTAAAAGTGTATTCCCAAGTCAAGAATTCTAAGTCAAACTTTAAGGAGACCTGAAGAGACGAAAGACAAAGCAAGTCAGGAGAAGCCATTTAAAATATAAATAAGGATATGCATTCTTCACATAAACTTCCTATGGTTAAAATCTGTTGCATAGAAAGTAAAGATATAACAGATAAGTAAAGTTTTAGTGCTAATAAAAAGTGGGGTTTTAACGATGATACATTCCAGGGGGTCTCTCAAATATTTGATCTTCCCTCTCAAAACAAAAGCATGGACTATGGACAAAAATTCAGCCACTGTCAGCCATGTAAACATTCAAAAAGGAAGTTTTTAACAAATCTGCTTTGAAAACATTTATCTCTTCTCATTTTGCCTGCTAGGTCATTTTTTGGTATGCAACATAGCTTTATATGTCCAGCTGAAAAAAAACCCAACAAAACAGTACCGATTAGCAGTTGTGCAGATAGGTATGCTCAGTTTAGTGGTCTGCATAGTCAAAGTTCCAGAATTTACTGGCTATGCTTTTAGTTTATGGGAGAGGCTGACACAGATGAAATATCCTTCATTGTCGAACAGGTAAGAAGGGTTAAAATAACCAAGACTGCAAAAAAAAAAAAACCTCCAACCCAGCCAAAAAAAACCCACCCAAGTCACAAAAAAGTCACTGTCAAAATTCATCCAGTGTATATATCCTCATCCAGTGTGGAAATTAAAACACCCAAGATTCTGAGCACAGAACAAACAGAATTACTCAACCAGCACCTCTAAAGAGCCAAGAACACAGAAGCAGTAGAGTGTGGAACAGCTGGGGACAGATACTTCCAAATGAAGTAACTATTCTTTGTTGAGGTCAGTACATGGAATTAAAGATCACGACTACATGGTTAAAAAATCTCCCATTCTAACCAGCTCCAGGACAGGCAGAAATACCACTTCTTCTCAGTATTTTGGGAGTGCACCAAACTGGAAAGATGTCAGTCTTTCCCAATGAAAGACATCCAGACACACTGAGATAAATCACACAAGATGCATCAGGGCAGTAACAAATCCCTCAAAAACAGTTATTTGAATAAATAAGAAAATCTCAAAATTCTAAGTTACAGCGGCCTCGTGAAGCAGCTGAAGGTAGTGTATGGCTTTGGAAGGTGACTTGAAGTGATGCAAAATCTAAAGTAAAGCCATCACCCTAAGACAGAAACAAGATTTAATCTGCAAACACTCAGTATGCCCAAGCTATGGGTCAGTACTTTATGTACTGAGAAAATCAAGTGCTTGGCACACAAAACCACCCTTATGCATTTTTTCATCAGGAATTTTGTCCCTTATCAGACAGTAATATAATAATTGTAAAAAAAAAAACACACCAAAAAAACCCACTTACATTCAAACACTGTGGGAAAGAACAAAAGCAGACATATGCAAATAAAAGAGAAATAGCTCCAAGAGGCAGCTAAAAATTTTAAAAGACAATATAACTTCTTGGAATTGACAGAAGTTTTATGTTTAAGAGGACTAGAATTAGGGTACTGTAAAATTTCTTTTTGAAATACAAGAACATAGTTCTGTTACAAACACCTGTTAAAAACTACCTTAAATCTAAATCGCTGCTTTGCACAAGAAATCCTTAATCACCCAGGGATAGGTACGATGCAGACACAAATTTAAAACAAAAAAAAATTAAATTATTTTTCCCTCATTTTGAAAGATATTCCAGAGTTTTTAATTTACCTTTAAAGCACAGAATATGCAGGCATCTCCTTGACACACATGTCCAGTTAAACCTCTTAAACTTCGTCGAAATATGTCAAGTTGCCATAATACCTATAAAAATAAGGAGGAAATAAGGAATCAGTTCTGAAGGTTCTTTGTTTAACACAACACACAGTAGATTTTAATTGTTTTCTGATTTCACATAACATACAACTTAAGTACCAATATTGCTGAAAGAATCATGGGGTTCTTTTCCTGTTAGTTTGGTAAATTGTGGAGATGGAAATGAAAGTTTTACATTGACCAATTAAAATTTAGATCTTTTAAACTTTTTGAAAAAATGTATTCTGGAGAAAGAGTTGAAGTAGTCTCAAGGAAACAAGCAGCAAGCTAAACTCTGCCCAGGGATTGTAGCAGTCTTCTCAAAGCTCTTCCTAAGAGTTAAGTCTACACTCCATTCTTGTGGTCTCTTACTAAAATGATTGCTGAACTGCATCTGGTTTTCCAGAACAAAATAATCCTGATGCTTAAACAGTTTCTACTGTTTAATGTTTCTACCCTTTATTTGGGTAAACTCCCTGCAAAAATGTAATAACAGCTTGGCTACACTACACTGCTTTCAATATCGCATGTCTTGGGTATGTATAAGTAGTTCAGGAAGTTGTCTATTAAAAAAAAATAACAATAAAACCCCTGAAAATGAGTAGCCAAGAGGCACAGTAAGACAACAGCTGCAAATCCAGGAGGGTGAATTTGCTATTTGTATATATAAAAGTTAAAATTAATTAAGATGCGTTGGAAAATGAAAGTCCAAAGCTCAATTCTGAAGGTTAAGTAGAGGTTAAAAGAAAAAGGAACACATTCCTCCTTGTAAAAGGGCAGTCACCAACCATCTGCCACTGTCTGACAAACACTGGGTTGTGAAGTTGCAGGATTGTTTGAAACTAGAACTAAAAATTACTTAGGGCTTCATTTTAGGGCACCTAAGTGAAAACAGCAGAACTGCAAGAGAATATCAGGTCATGCTGCTCCCATTGCATGCAAACCAGCAAATAGTCTACAGTATATTTTTATTTTAGATACATATAAACACCATACACACCACATAGCTATACCTCTCGTATCTCCTAGGTTTAAATCCATGCCATTTTAAAGTCTCTCAATTTTTAGGAAGCCTACACCTCTATTAAGCCCTCTGCCAGTTTGAGAAATAATTCTGTACAATATAAAATTTTCAGGTCCAAAATCTGAGCATTACAGATAACATTCTCTTGTTATAAAGAGAATTCCAAGTCATATTTCTTTGGTACCTAGTGCATCTCCTATTCTAATTCCACAAATCTTTCCTAAGACTAGAATCAAAGCTCTCACTATACTTGCATGTTCTGATATGCCCCAATACCACAGGCTCAGGAGCTAATTCTGAGAAAATTGTCTTTTAATAAAAATAGTGTCCTATTCAATACAAGTAGTAATTGTTGCCCCACATAAAGTGACATGCAAGTTTTGGAAGTAATTTTGCCATGTTTGACAGAAACATTACTTTTAAAATTCAAGCAAAATGTTTTAAAATTCTGACTCCTGCATCTTCAAATACAAAAGGAAAGTTTTTCAGATATACCTGACACATGCAAATAAAATTCCGTGCAAAATTAAGTATTTAATCTCAATTCCTCAAAATGAAATGCTGAAAAAAATTACCTCCACACAGTGCCTTCTTCATACAATTGCCATTTCTGTTTCCCCCCCACACTTAGGAAAGTCTATTCAAAAAATGTTTAATAGATGAAGTTTTTTTCTTACCTGAACAGCACTATTAAGAAAGCAGCTGTTTTGTCCTGGTTCATTTAATAAGCCTTTTGTAGGGGCCAGGGACAGGATACTTCCAGGCTGATAAACTTTTCCAAGGTTACCCCCAGGTTTTCTTAGGAATTTCACCCATGCCATTATTTTTCAGAGTTTATAATTGCAATGCTCACACTTCAATATTTAAGGATATGATGGGTTCAAGGCAAAGAAGGTGGTTCTACAATAATATTTCTAAAGTCATGGCATTCCATTCAACTCTGTGCAGTAGTGATCATCCATGGACTTAAGTCCATTCTCCATGAGTAGCTGTCAGCCATCTATCAGGACCAGCCTCCCAGTAAAAATACAGCTGAACAAAGTTTTTAACCCTCAGTCTTAAAAAAAATAAATAAAGGTGTCCAGTTTAAGGTTAAAACATATTAAAAGTCATTAGAATAAAAGCTCTTATTAAGCAAGTTGCACAGTAACTGACTTCTTCCAGGGATACCAATAAAGTATTACTATAAATCATTAGTTGTATTATATTGAAAGTTTATATATATATATATATATCACAGAACTGGAAAGTTCTTGTCAGGTGTTATACTCCTGTTCTCCCATTTTGGTCCATCTTCTTTTTACTTCTAACTGTAACCCATGAAATATATTCCAGTTTAGAAGACTCCATGTTTATTTCATTCTCTTTCCAGTGAACCTGAAATAAGAAAAAACAGGAAGTATAAAAAAAAAATCCAAAATGTTAAAGACCTACATTAGAAAAGAGATCATGGCTAAAACAATCTCTAAATCTAAAGGCAGATGAAATAGCAAGGAAAGATGAGAAGAAAAAATCACCACCCAGAAGTTGTTTTTAAGGCAGAAAAATTAAGTTATTTTATCTATCATAATTTATTATCCTCTAAGTTTTAATACATATCTAAAGACCAAAATAAAATTGCTGTAAAGGTTCTCCTAATAACCTGCAACAGTTTACAAAAAGATCTTATAATACACGACTTATTCAATCTTTGAATCTCCAAGTCTAATAAAAACATTATCAAGGAATAAATATTTTTATTCTACACTCAAAAACCAAAGCTGGTTTTGATTTCAATTTTATAGATGGATTGTCAGCTAGTACTCAGCTTTCAGAAGTTCATACTACCTACTAAACACTACATAAATATGTCATTAACCTGACTGCATTCTCAAAGCAACCAGAAAAACAGTGCTAAGAGCAAAGCCAGAACATTCTGGTCGCTGCCCTTATAACCAATTCCAAGATTTTCAAATTCCAACAATAAGGGTTATTTCTCCAATTCTTGAAAGAAGCATGTTTAAGGTTAAATGACTCCATTTCCAGAACATCCCCACAACCACATGTAAAGGCCAAGCAGTGATTCTCTCACAACAATGGATTATTCTGTCAGTTTGGCATTACTACACCACCCACACAAACATTTGAAGGAATGGCACAGAACAGAATGAATCTAAATAAACCAAAGTAATTATGGTTGTATATGTGGGAAAAAAAGAGGGGAAAAAAAAAAAAGGGTGAAATTTGGGCCTCACATTTCAACTGAGATATTCATCTTAGGTTTCACAAGCATTTGAGATACTAAAGACATATAAATGTACTTCAAAACCTGCAGCTTCTCACTACAATTTTTTCCACTGTGGAAACTTTCCAATACCCATGCGGAGGATTAAAAAAATAAAAAATGAATTGTGTAGTTGAAATACTGTATAAACTGGAAGAGAACTTCGCTCGGCTCAGAAGACAAACACCACATGCACACAAAGCCATTCTACAGCTCTCTAACACTGCACAGTTGGGATATGTGGCTTTCAAAAATACCCGCAGGAAGTCTCGCACCCCTACAACCAGTCGCCTTCATTTAAGAGAAATATTGGTACTTGCTTGTATTTAAAAATAAAATCGATAATTGGAACCTAACCAAAACTCTCTTTTGCCCCATGAATAATCAGATGAGTTCTGTTTGTTTACTGATGTTACTGTATCTCACCCGTAAGTAATTTGATTTAATAATACTGGAGATAGTAAGTGTGATTCGTGGCAGCACTGAGCAAGGAGTCTGAAATCTAACTGGAAACTGACCTTGACAGAACATCATGTAACCATTTTGTTTTCTTTATGTTCACTTCAATAAACCCAGAAGGAGGAAAGGAAAAGAAAATGTAACTGGAAATGTGTATCATTTTCAGATCTTATTAGAAATGCACACGATGCTTTGGAAACAAGAGCTCATCCGGAACAATTTAAGATAATGACAAAGAGCATTCATTTACTAAGAACTTACAGGAAGTAATTTTCTCTTGCATTTCAGGGATGCCCTAGAACTAACACTCCATGCACTAAGCATTTAGTTGTTGGGCTAGGTCTCAGGAAAAGTTATAACGATTCACTGCAAGAATTTAATCTAAAAAATGTTTCTGGATTAGCTCTGTGTTACTGTCCTGTTGCATTAAAATGCTTCCTGTTTAATTTCACAAAGCTGTGAGTACTTATTCTAATAAATGGTAGAACACATTCATTGCAGTTTTCATAGGCAGAAGTGCCACTGCACCTTTTTTCTCCACTGCATCAAATACTAAGGTGCATGGCTTCTCATTCATTAGTAAGAGGGGCACTGTAGATGAGCCTTCCAACGGTGCCATAAGCAATGGGATTAATTTGTCATCACAGCCTCTTCCTAAGGAGACAAAGTCTATAGTAGCATCTTGTTTTGAAATTTACATTGTACAAATATCTCAGTTTTGATTTGAAAAAAAAACCCAACCCAACAAGAATATTATTCCTCTGCTGTCAAGCCTACCCCCATCACAGATGGCTCCATAAACCAGAGAAGTGATGCTGCTGATCAGTTTTGGTTGCTCCACCTCCCATGAGTTTGGTTGAACTTTTAAGTGACTGGGATTCAGACCAGACTCTCATAATCTAAATTCAATAGTCAATAACACTATAATTAGGACCTGACAGCTTCTTCCTTGTCTTTAAGCCTTGTCTCTAAGCATTTATTAACCACCAGGGTTTACCAGTTCTTTTTAAGTTCTTGGCTTGAGAAAGGTGTGAGTGACAGAGTATAGAGCATCAGTCAGTTGTGGATGACCCATCCCTGGAAGGGTTCAAGGCCAAGCTGGATGGTGCTATGAGCACACTGGTCTAGTCAAAGGTGTCCCTGCCCATGGCACAGGGTTTGGAACACAATGACCTTTAAGGTCCATTCCAAACTATTCTGTGACTGAACCATACTGAGTCTTCAGTAAGTGCAATCTTTCAGAAAAAGTTAATTCACACAGGGTTACTGACACACTACAGAAGATTCTTAGCAGCTGAGAGTTAAAGGAATACTCTTGCCCTCAGATTACAGGAATTGATTTTGGACAACTGTTCTCAACCAAAGACACTAAACAAGGGATATAAGCTCTCAAAGCAACATCTATTTACCAGCCTAACTCCTTCTACCTGGCCAGATTTCAGTCACCATTCTTCAGTCACGAGTGACCTCATCAAGTACCTGGCTACCTAGTTGTGCAGCCTTACAGGACAAAATACATGCCAGTCAAAAATTTCTGGCACTTGCCTTTACAGCTTCCAGAAGAACAAATCCACTTGTCAGCAGAACTGCACGTTATCACCTGCTTGGTTGGTACACCCCAGCATGTAACTGTGGCTGGCACAGACTCCTCAGTGCAAGAAGCAGTGTCACTGAAGGAGCTTAGGAATCAGTGCAGCTGACATTTTGCCTAAACAATCACTTTCTACAAGCACATTTGGGTTTAAGCATCTTTGATATCTATTTAGATAAAACTGATGAGATAAACAGTTGGCTCTGTGAACACTGGAACTACCAGTGCCTGGGCTCCTGATAATTTTCTGTCTCACAGCTGAGTTCTTGCAGTTTTCTCTCCATTTGGGGCATAAGCCAACTCTGCTCCTCACATCATCTTACAAGGTCTCTCTCTTCCAGCCAGCTGCCTCTTTTCATGCACTTTCTAAGTACATAATCATCTTTGAGGCTTCTATCTCTTCTGTCAAATTGAGTGGAAACCTGCCAATAAGTTCAGAAGTTATTGACTGCTTCTATCCCTGAAATCTGGCTGCAGAATAGTTATTTACATCTTCTCAGCTTCACTTTGCAACTATTCTCAGTGTGCTGCACAAATTACTAATGGTAAACCTTTCTCATGCCCAGTGCTGGGGTTCCTCTAAAGCCACACAGCTCTTTCCTTCTGCTTGCAGTTCATGCCTCTCTGCTGAGCCTGGCAACCCCACTGAACAGTCTAACAGTGCTAGGAAATCAATTCCTAAACTGATGTAACTTAGCAATTTAGACACAAGACAACAAAAATTGTGAAGGAAGAGCAATGAAATACATTGAGGGACTAAAGCTATGATGGGAAACCACTAAACTTCTCTGCAATGAACCAGTATTATTAGGACTGATGTTGCTCTCTCCTCCTTAACAGAATGAAATTCAGCAAAAATTCAACAACTTACAACTGCAAGAATTTGAGTGTTTTCCTCAGCCCAAAAGGTTGTCATTTAAAATTGCCAATTTTTGTCAATGGAACAAAAATCTGATTTGTATTGTGACAGTGCTGGAGGTTGTAATGATTTTTCCCTACATTTGAAAAAAGAAATAAATAAACACTGAAGCTGCTTTAAAAATGTAGAAAAAAGACCAACATTTGAAAGGAATAATCTCTTACACCCACCTCCATGAGGCTGAATTGTAATTTTTTTGGTCCCTGCACAGATGCTGTCCCTTTCCACCTTCAGCCCCCTGTTAAATATATTTGTCAACAGATTCCATGCACCATAAGATACATGTAATGCTTTTAGTAGCCACCAGTCTCTGTCTTTGGAAATTATGCTATTCACTTCAAAAGCTGCCACAGAAATATGTTTACAGGAATGCAAATTCTCACTACTTTAAACATCAGAGAGGGAGAAAAGCTTCATTAATAGCACTTATTGCAGTAAGAGGAAACAAGAACACTACAAGACAAGACCAAAACCAGTATATTACTACTGGCTAGTATTGGTCTGACACATTTTTTCTCCTTTGGTCACTGACTCAACAAGTCCCCAAGACACCAAAGGCATATTTGATGGTATCTCCTCTAGAAATTCTTCCAAACAATCCCTGAAGATTTTCAGCCCAGGCTTTTTCTATTTTCATGATTCTATTGTCTCTTCTCAAGCCCTTGCCTATTTAGCTGTCCCTCCTATGCCAAACCACTGCTCCTGCACGTCACACTTCTCTGTATCCTTCCAGGAAGGAGAACCAGAAGCGTAGATGCTATCCCAGACGGTTTCTGTACAAGCGTACAATTTTTTGCTTTAAGCTGTTCCAATTAAAACTTTCCTGTTTGCATCAAAACCAAAACAACAGGTTCACAGCTCAGCCTCCCTCATCTGTTACAATGAGAAACCAACTTTAGAAATAGCTACAATGGGAACTCTGCGTAAAGATCTTGGAGAACACAAATTCCCAGCCTGTGACATGGGCAGCATTTACAGTGAATCATCACAGACACTACGAAGAAGTCTTCTGTTTCTCTGTCTTCCTACTGCTTTATACGTGATTTATTCAAAGACTACAATGCACTCTTTCCTGATCCTCAGAAAGATAGAAAGTATCCTTACAGTGATAACTTTCACACTTGCCCTTTTTTTCTCAGATTAATTAACAGAAGTGCAAAATACCAAGTTCTGCTCTTTCTCGAAAAGCTTTCTGCTTTCCTAAGTCACCAGGAAAAAATGACATAACTGAGTTACAAGGAATGGTAATGTGAGCATCATCTTTAAACCCACACATATTTTACAAGCCTGACAAAAAAAAAAAAAAAAAAGAAAATGTTTTAACATCTGAATCACTACACTTCATATATTTCTTCATTAACAAATCCTGTACAAACCTTCCTACAAACATTTCACTCAGTCTACACATCTAAAATCCTGATCCAGCCTCAACCCACCATCATTTAACCTGGCCCCAACAAACTCCAACTTGTTTCTGCTTAAACCATGAAGTTTCTGAAGAATTCTGTGAATGGGTTTTGTTCCCATCACTCTGTCCCTCGAGTGACTAAACTGTTTTACTCTTTTAAGAGGCATTAACCAAGGAAAAACAGCAAAGTGCTGCTACCAATACTTTGGAAAGCAGAGTAACCAAAACACACGACAGTGCCAATACCCTGTCGCACATCCAAAAAATTTTGTCACTAGCACATCATGCACACTGTAATGGCCAAAAAAGATTCAGCACTAATAAGGCTTGATATGAAAGTCAAGTGCATATTTTTTGTGTTTTTACTGTCAACATCGCACGGGTCAAGAATAATAACTTTTTATACAAGTAATTTGATGCTTTAAAAAAATAACCAGTAAGTACCTCTTACTTTGCAACAATTTGTTAGGGGAAGAAGGGACTATTCACCATTTGACAAGGCTAATTTATAGTCAGATTATAACATGAGGTCTCACTATTTTGACACCAAAAAACACCCTTTCATTCTACAAGAAAAGAGCAGGTAATCATAAAATCAGCCAAGGGATTTTCCAGTGCCTTGGGGTGGAAGGAGATGCTGCATCATCAATCAGGCACAATACTGTTTGCAGGATTAAGTTTTTCTTAAAATAATCCCAGTAGCTTCAAACTTAAGAAAGCTAAAGTGGTTTGGTGTTTTTGGTGGGAGGCGAAAAATAAAGCACTAAGCAGAGATATGTAAAACTCACACTTATTCTGGGAAGGGAAAAAACACGTTGAGAGAACAAGCCATGGTTCCTCTGAAAAGCTATTTTTAAAATATTTGCATTGAAAATCGAAGTAAGGGATATAGGTAAACTTAGACCAGATGCTAAGCAGGTGATTTGCATACAAGCGCATACATCTACCCACATGCCTCTGAAACTCCATCTGTACGAACACACGGCAAACAACTCTGCCTCCAAAACGCTGCAAACCGATTAAATTTCAAACAAACCTGTACAAACTACCTGTACTGGCATTTCCTGTTCCAGACAGCCTCTGGAAATGCTCCTGGAGAGCTCGCTGGTGGGCATGTGACGGCCGCGTTGAACATTAACCGCGCACCGCGGCTCGCACGGAGCCCGCACCGCCGCTCGCAGGGTCCCCGCTCCAACTCCGCGCCGCGGCCCCTTCGCTTACACAACGCGCGGGGGCAGCGCCGGCCGCGGCCCCGGAGCTGCCGCTGACCCCCACCCACGCAGCCCCGGCAGGGATTTAACACCAGCCGGGAGGAGGCGGCGGTCCCGTCCCTCGGCGCTCCGCGCTCCGTCCCTACCTCAGCACCGCGGCCGCCTCCCCCGCTGGCACCGCGGCCACAACAGTGCCCGACCCCCGGCCCGAGCCGACCCCTGCCCACAGCACTTTACCCACTGCCCGACCGGCAGCTCAGCCCCTCTCCCACCCCCGGCTCAGTCCCCGCAGACCCCCGGCTCACCGGCGGCTCCTCACGCAGCTCCTCTCCCGCCCCCTCCCGGCGGCGACTCCGGGCGCGGCCCCGCCCTCACGGCAACTTTTGCTTCCCCCACTTCCCGCTCCTCCTTCGCGCTCCCCTCCCCGGCCCAGCGCCGTCGCGCCTGCGCACCGTGGCGGCAGCTGGGACGCTTTCCCAGAGCGGTATCCCGGATATTCCCGAGCCAGTGGAGGGAGGGAGGGAGGAGAGTGGAGAAGAAGCGATCGGAGTGTTGGCCGCGCCCTCCGCCGGCGCGCGTGCGCGGTGGGCGCGCGGGAAGGGGCGCGAGGCCGGGGGCCGCCTGAGGGGCTGCCTGAGGGGTCGCCACGGCGCCTGAGGCGATGGGGCAATGGGGCAGGAGCGGGAGCGGGCTCGGATCCCCGCGTCCTGCCGAAGGTGTAGGGGAGCCGCGGCGAGGTAAGGGGCTGTCACAACCCCGCTCCTCCCTCCCCGCCTGGTCGCTGTTCGAGAGCACAGCCGTCCTCGCCTTAAAGGGCGCGATGGGTGCCCCTCAGGTACTCAGGTTTGGAGTTAGCAACCCGTTAAAATGAGCGCGGCGGCGCTTGTTTTTTCCAGCAATTGTTTTCCAGTTCTCATTCCAGGATATCTGGCTGTGCACATTGGCTTTCCTTGAGATGCCCATGCAATAGCACTGGCAGAGAGTGGCTTGTGAGCCAAACGCCACACAAGTGTACATGCACCTCAGAGTTGTGTTTGACTTCCGTATAGCCCAGAAAGATCCTATATTATTAATATTTTATCTATCACCTGCCCCAGAGTCATTGCCCCAAGGTCGTGTTCCCTCTGATTTTTATCTGGTCTATTATTTTGGCCAGGGAGGGGTGTTTCCTTTTCTTATTTGAGATAGGAATTCCGTATCCACAAATGCTCATATTTCTAGTTGCTCAAGTACCTTTTATATTCCATCATTATGATCTTTTTCCTGGACAAACACTTAGAGTTCACTAACACATTTCAGATTAGCAATGATATTTTAGGTGCTACCACACCCAACATCAATCCTTGGCGCATGCCGATGGCTACAACTTGTATTTTTTCTCTTTCAATTGCCGTTCCGATGGTCTTCTAGGAATGGAAAAGTGCTTGTGTGCCTAAGAGCATGTTCAGTTTTCCAACAGCATCTTCTACAATAGTAAATTAAATAACTTCCCTGTAAAGTTCCTTTTCTGCATCTACTTTAGGTCATCTAGATTGCAAAATGACTGTGTGGAATACAAGGCACTGCATCAAATTACGTCACTGCCATAAATACTACATTTTTGTTGTTCTTGTGTCCATTTTTGTTAAAAATGGATACATTTTCATCAGATTACTTTTTGCTACTGTTTCTTCCATTATATTGCTGATGTAAAAAGCCCACTAGCAAAGCAATTTTAGCAGGTTCACTCTCCAGTGTTTTTCACCAACTTTTTGATTTGGTGATTCTTTGGCAAGATTTTCATCATATTTTCCAGATTTTGTGATAGATAGATAGGTAGCCACGTTTTTCAGTGGCTATTTGTGTACTCCTATTCATAAGTTGGAGTTACTTAATACAGGATTTGTATAAAATGTTTTTTCTTGAGGCATTAAGATGTCGTAGCCAGTAACTGACCTGTATACGTGTATTTTTTTAACAGATACCATATTTGCTTGGCTCTTGTTTTCTTAAAATTTTCCTGGAATTTGTGGTTTTTTTAAAGAGAATTGAATATCTGATCCACTGTTCTAAGATTCATACATTATCTTGGCACTACTTTTTTGTATAGTTGTTTCTTAGCTGTTTATTGATAGATTCTCTGTAGAAATTTAAGGGTAAAAACGTTGAAAGTCAGTGTGTGTACATGGTAATTAAAAATCTAATTTTGTGTTCATGCATCTTGTTATTGTACACTTATAAAAAGCATTCTGCTTATTGTTTTGGGCAGTGTCAGTTCAGTCCTTGATCCCTGCACTACTTCTTTGCAAAACCAGTCAAGCAAAGGCATCTGCGTGTCCCAAAGTGGGATTATGACCTCATTGTGATTATGACCTCATTTTGATATTTTTGTTTTCCCTGAACTCTGCTTTCCGTGTTTGCCTCTGCCCTTTCTTCAGCACGGATTTGTTTTTCACCACTAATCTTTAGAAGTCCCTCAGGATTTATATTGGTTTCTTCTGTTCCTTTTTTTTCCCTAGGAGTAAGTGTGGTCTGTGAGCTTTAATTATAGTATATTTTAAGATTCTCTAGCAGTGAATCTTAACAGTCTTCCACACACAGTTCAGGCAGAGAATGACGCAGGTGCGGCACAGGAAGCCCTAAATGAGGTAGCAGAAGAATGTTAAAATTAGAATAAATGGTGCACATACAAAACAATGCTACCAGGGCAAATGATTTCCTGCTGACTTTAGTGTCAGTAAAGGATATGTGCTAGGCAGGAGGTAGAAGAATCTTCCTGTGGGTTTATAAGTACACTTTGGTTATATTAGCAACATACATTGGTACACTGGAGAGTTGATACATAGCCAAAGAAGTGTTAACTTGTAGGAGAAGGGTTGAAGGAGGTGGGTTCAGGGTATGACACAAACACCAAGCTGGAGAGAAGGGAGGCAGAACATATCCAGAGCCTTGAGCACATCCAGGATGTTGGGGACTTGCATATGTCCCTTCCAGGGTAAAACACATTTATGGATAGTTGCGTGCCAAAAGAAGTCTTACTTAACGTAGTTAGGAGACGTCAAAATGTTGAAAAGTAATTGCATTAAGTATTTTTTTCTCAGTGCTGCAGGCATCACACATCATTTTCGTCAATGAATGAGCTGCAAATCTGTGTTTTACAGATGCACACAAGGGTTTATTTTTGTGTTACAATTTTCCTGTTCCAGGGTCATCTCTAATATTGTTGCCAATGGCTGATCTGTAAATAAATTCTGACTTCTTCCTCTGAAATAATTATATTGCGTCCTTTTATTTTTTTTTATGTGCATGTTTTTATGAACATTTTCATACCTATAGCTGTACTGGAACACCTGTTCTCTAATTTCTTTCGTATTTCTTCTTAATGCTTAGAACATGTTTACAGCAACCTTTTCTATCAATTGCTGTCCTCTTCATGTTCAAATGTTTACTAAATAATTATGTCTGTTCTAATTCTTCTTGGAGAGGTAGAATACTAAAGTTTGTGGGGTTTTTTCATAAAAATAGTTAAGCAATGTTTTATTGAGCCATTGCATTGTTACTCTTGTCTTCTGCATGGATCTTTCTCCTTCCTCATGAGCTGTTTATCATGAGAAATCAACTTTGTGTACTTACCAGGAACTGTGTCTGTACTTACTGGAGTGTTTTGCAAAAAGTAAATTAGCAAATTACATGTAAGGTCTGAGGCAGAAAATTCCACAAGCCAATGCAGAATTTAAGGTTGTGGTTTATTAGTTACATCTCTCTTTTTAAGTATTTTTACTGCACTTAATTCAGCACCACACATTATACTGCCTGTTATGGTCCAGTCTGTTTTACTGGCCTATCATAAACAATTTTTATGTGATCAAGTACTATTTAGCATTGACTTTAAGACACTTATGAGAGAATGCCATTTTAATTGATAAAATGTTTCATTTCAGTGAATGAGAACTGCCATTGTGTTTTTGTGAAGTAATTACTGAGTTCTGAAGAAAGTGTTTGAAGCCATGCTACTCTTCTCAGGAGAAAAAAATGTTAGAAAAAAATTATTCTTCTAGAAGAAAATGTAATTTGAAGGATACCAGGGTCACTGAGCCCTATTCTGCATAGACTGTAGCAGGATGAAGTTTCATTAAGTAAGGTAAGGGTTACTTCAGAATATGTGATTTTTCCATGTTCTCTAAGCCTCTGGGGTATTGTCAGATCATATGTTTAAACAGTTCTGCCTGGAGAGGAGAAAAAAATCTTTCAAATTCCAAGATGTTCTTGGAGTTGCTTGTCTTCAGGAGCAGTGCTTTTTCATTGAGCAATTCCCTCAGTGCTCTGCATAATTCTGCAAGACTTAAGGAAAACACCCTGGTAGGAAAGAGAGCTATAAAGGTGGAGAAGAACCAGAGGACAGTTAAATCATATTTTTATTATTTGTGAGATAAAATAGCAATCATATGCATTCACTATGGGTTCTGGAGGGGACCCCTAACAACACTTTAGCCTGTGTTCTCTATGCTGTGTGCTCAGCTGTATTGCCACAAAAAGATCCAAAACAAGAGCAGAACAAGGGAAAAATGTCTTCAGCTTGCAGAGAGCTACATGAGGATCTTATGGGGAACTTTGCCTAACTCTATTCCAGTGCTCAAATCTCCCTGCCACATATGCCTATTCCCACAACCTTTCTTTTAAACACACTCTAGCAGTGTTTTCCTCATGTAGTCTGTAGCAAGCAGTCACATGAAGCTTACTCATCCAATTGATCTCATTCCCACATCCTGCACAGAGCCTAAAATTTATACATGTAAATTGAGGACATAAGAAGACATGAATGAAAGAAGGAGAAAATGGATCCTGTCTGAAAAAAAGGCATCACTGGCTCTTTTCATCTTAAGAGCTCCAAGTGAAGCTTCAGAAGCAATGGGAGTGTTAAGTGGTGGTTTATTTTAGCTAAGTTAAAAAAAGCTTCCTTGTATTTCTGTTCAAGTTTGTCCTTTTTCCTCCTGCTTTCAATTAGCTGTAGACACTTTCATAGAGCACAGCCACCTTTTTTAAAGTTTTCTTCCTGTAGGTGCAGGAATAAACACAAGCTATTTTGCTCTTATTCATTGTACATTAGCCTGACTATACAATTTTTCCTGGTAGCTTTCAAGGGCTACAATGTTCAGTGGGGTGGCAAAAGCAATTTCCTTGAAGTCATCTAGAATTTCACCCTGAGAAAAAGAAACATTGGTTTGCATTCTTCTCCAGACTTTTTGATGATAATGGGCCTGGAACAAGGTCTCTGTGTTCTTGATTTTTTTCGTCCTTTAGGAACAAGGGAAAGGGTGGGGATTGCGTAAGTCTTGCAAATGAATATTTTTCCTCTTGGATAATCCAATTTCCAGTCCAATAATCTACTTCTGTGGAACAACATTGCAATTGAAATCCTTTCTTATTTTCGGACATTCTGTTTCTAAAGTTAGTTGCTGAAACAGTCAAAGAAAATTCTATAACAGTTCTGGCAATTGTTTGAAGTTGTGTCCTCATCTGGGTACTCTTGAAAAAATGAAGTTTTTATGATGGTCTTTGTTTTTGTTGCATCACTCCTCAACAATCCTTTCAAGTTTCCAGGTCTCATTTATTGCTTCCTCCTAGGATGTAAACCAATAAGAATGGATGTCTGCAACAGAAAAAGAAAAGAAAGAGAGGTCTGATTCATACAGACAATTTCTGTGGTTGAATTGAACTTTCAGGGTGAAACTCAACATGAAGTGAAAACAAAAGAGAAGAATTTAGTGAGTATAAAATTAGAAGTAATACAGTGGATAACATTACATAATATATATTTTGTCTCATTAAAAGTAAAAAAATACATTAAATATTTCAGCGTGTAGAATGCAAAAAATATTCTGTATTTTGTCCTGGGTGAGAAACTGAGCATTATTTGATTTAAAATGCATGAGTTGAGTCCCTTCCTCAGGCATCTCAGTCTATACCTGAGCAAAATATAACAGGGTTAAAACACAGTATTTGAAGAATGTGGTGACTTCTTAGAAAAAAAATGTGAAAGTAAATAGGATAAAACATTTTTTTTGCCATAGACAGACCATGCCAGACTTGCTTGCTTTCTTTCTGTGATCATGGAACTGCTTTTCTAGATAAACAAATTTGTTACACTGAAGAAAAGGGGAGTTTTTAAGGTAAGTGTCAGATGGGCAAAGAAATGACCCAGAGGAAAAGGTGGCAATGTTACACACAATGGCAGGGGGAAGTTGTTAGAGCTCTGTCCAAAAATGGCTATTGAAACTCATAGTGTTTAATTTTTTCATTAGTGATCCTGGCACAAAACCCAGAACTTGCTAATGAGCTCTGTTGACATCACAAAGTTGGGAAACTGTCCCTGTAGGGTGATATCGTACCGAACTAATTGCATGACCTTGAGGAGTAGAGAAATAAAATGGGACACAATATAAAGTACAAGGTTGTGTGTTAGAGCCTAATGGGAAAGGCTTCCTGATAGAAACTCAGAGCTTTTCAGATGGAAGATGAGAGAATTTGAAAGAAGTGGGTGTGTAAGCCAAAGACAGAGTTGCTGTGAGTCACTGATTTGACGCTACTGTGGAAAATGTGAATCCAGTCACAAATAAATTCAGCCCTGTACTTCTTGTACAGATAAAACAGTGCTAATGCCATGTGTTGTACATGTGGCTGGTGAGATCTTAAAACAGAACAGATCTGCAAATCCACATGCAAGAAATTGAACTTAGAAGAGTTGTAAAAATATTTTTTAAATCCCTACTAAAAGAGAGCAAGGACGAGATTAAAAAAGACTTGAATTGTTTAGTCTGGACAACTGAAGTATAAAAGAGCTTACAGAGCTTTGAATATATACCAGTTGAAGCAAATGTGACAGGAAAGGAAGCATGTTTTAATTTAAAAATAAAATTGTATTAAGAGATTACTCTAAGATGGGTATGACCAAATTTAGATTGAAAATTAGGGGAAAATGTCAAAGCCTCTAAACATTGCTAAGACAAAATGTCCTGTGCAAGGAACACATTCTAGCATAGAACTGTCTTCATCTCATGGAACTCTGGAGCTGCAGGTCTGCTTTACTGCTTCCTTCCCACTGCTCCTTCCATTTCCACATTTTCCTTTCTTTCTCCCTCTTTTATAGGCCATATCTGTGATTCTTTAGATTTTAACTTTTATATTTTTCAAATCCTGCAGTGCCCAGTGTAACTCTGCAGTTCCCTGTAGCTCGTTCAGTGCTGTTCTCTCATGCTCACACTGACATAACAAAGCCTCTCCAGCTCGCTCTCCAAGGACACCCAGACTGTCCTAGGCTGAAAAACTGTAAACCTTCATCTTGGGGAGAGGGGGGCAAGCTTGGGGAAATTCCATCATTGGCTGGGTTCTGCTTGGGGAATTGATGCTGATATCAAAGTGTGAAGAACTCGGGAGCTGTCATTGTCCATTTTGGGATGCACTGAGGCAGGAACCTCTGGAGCCCAGAGTGTACCTCTGAAGGCCTTTCAAATAAATCCCTTCTTTATTCCTTTATTCCTGTCTAGTCTCTGTTTCTAGGTAGCCATTTAAGGCATCATCTGAATGAATGATAAAGTGACATCCTTAAATATAAGGAGACTTTTCATTTTGAACTGTATGTAGTATCGCTTTCTTTTCAGCAACAAGACATTAATGGAATATATTTGCATCACTGCAGAGTCCAGATAGGAAATAGGCACTTCCATTTTACTTCAGCTTGCTCTTTTCCTTCCTCTTTGTACAGCATGTTCTTATTTTTCCCCTTGCCAGCAAATAGTCAAAATGTTCTCATTAAGAACTTGAGGAATGACATAGTGCTGGAATTCGCTGCCGGAATTAAGCCTTACTTGGCTCTTTGACGTACAGTAGGCCAGCCTAGGAAGAGCCTGTCATGCCTCAAGTGTTTGTTTATAGTCATTTGTAGTTATCTTGAATAGTCATCTTTCTGTAATCTGGAGGGTAATGACCGCAGCAACTGCTGTTTCAAGTTAGTATTTGCCTGGATTAACTTGGCTCTGCAGACAATCCTCTCAAAGAAAAAGGAAGTGGAATGATATTCTCTGGGCTTCTGCACGGCTGCCAGCCTTCCCACTATGGGGACTAGGTATGATCAGCCTCCTGGCACCCAGGATCTCCTCAAGATTTTTACTTTTATTTTTTTCCTTTTTTTTGGAAGATAACTATCCATATGTCCTTCAGAACTTCAGAGAAATCCATTTCTAAGTTATACCTTCCATGCAAAGCAGCCTGAGGGCATTTCTGTGCTAATGAGTACAGCCAGCTCTGAACTGGCAAAGTTCAAGCTGTTCTTTGTACAAACACCATCGAATATTTTAATCTCCATTTGCTTTTGAAAGAATAGTTGGCTCACAATACCAGGGCTTATTTTCACTCTTACAGTGATTTATAAATCCTTTGCCTCTTGCAAGTGTTATTTAACTTTGTCTCACAGTGTCTGTGCAGTAGGGAAGTATTGCAAATTCTGGGCCAGGTATTTTGGATGAATAGTCTGTTCTCAGGAAATCCAATTTTCATGTGAAAACAAAAGGGTTGTGAATTCATCCTGAATTTAGTTTATAGTTTTGTCCAAAAATAACAGTAAGAGAAGTTATTTGGACTTTTCAATAGCTAAAGTTACATCTTTATTTTAAAAACATCAAATACTAGTTTGTTGATACTTTTATTAGTTAGAGTCTGCCCACTGTAGAATGAAATCCAGTATTTCAAGTAAAATGAAAGTAGAATGTTATTCTACATTGAATGCTTCTTGTACTCTGAAAAATTATGTATGTACTCCTGCAGCCTATTTTTTACTTTATTTTTACCATGAAATTCATTCTTTAACCTGGAAAAAAAAAAAACAAAAACCCCAAAACCCAAACCCCCAAACGTACAATAATAAAAAGAAAGGTTTATACAGTCTGCATTACTATTTCTATTTTATTAATGGGAAAACTAAGGAACAACTTTTATGTGTTGTGTCCTAACCTGAGCTCTCTATATGGGATCAGGAGTCTTGCCAAAGGCGTAGCTGAGGTCAGGCTTTTGTGTACCCTGCAGTGCCCATATGCTTTGTGGGAGGTTTAAGTTAACCATGGCTCTCTCTGGTTCCAGCTTACATTTAAATGCCCTCATTCCTTTGTGGGAATTGACTTTGCTCTCACTTCTCCCCTAATGGATATTTTGGTATAAATTAATGAACATTGGTACTAACAGCAAGTGCTAGAATTGACAGTGTACTTTAACACATGGGTTTGGGGAGAGAGAAGGTGTTTCATAGGACCGACAAATCCTTTCCTGGATCTTTGACAGTGTCCAGTAGAAGATATTTATAGAAAGAAATGGGGTAAATGGGGAGTGATCTTTCTTACTTCCTATGTTCCAGATGCACATCACATAGTGGCCATTATCCATAATAGGCATAGTTACCTCTATGAAGTTGTTTGTCCTGTTTTGAAGTTATTAATAGTTTTTGACCCATAGCATCTTATAGAACCAGGTTTCACTACCAGGCATTTCTTGAAAAAATATTTATTCCGTTAATTTTAAAGTTGGTTCCTTACCATTTTATTAAGAGTCTGTTTGTTCCTGTGTTATTGTTCCCTCATCATCTTTTCCATACCATTTGTGGAGACCTCTGTCATAACTTCCTTTATTTGTGTTGCGATAGTTTAATTACTGTGTCCTTGCAGTAAAGTTTCATTTGTCTTTTTTTTTTTCTGAGTCTCCTCTATTGTACACATAAACCATGCTAACTTTTGATTTTGGAGAGAAGGGTTAGAGCTCTGTAGTAGTTTTTCCTTACTCTGAACACTTAGTCTGCAGGCCATTTACAATAATCTATTATTTCCTTGAAAGGATTTCACTCTTTCAGTTGCTTTTTTATTTCCTTGTAAGAGTATTTTATATGCAATTTTTTGTTTCTTAAACTGTATCATTATGCTGACTGCGTTTTGTAACTATTTTTTATCATCTATATTCTAACACCCAGTTACATAACAGCTCTGTGGCAAACACACTATTTATAAATCACTTAGATCACTTTTTATTTGGTTTTGAACAGTATGTAGCCTCTGGGAATAATGAAGGAGCCGGTGCTACGTGACTTGTCAGCCTTATAGGGATCTTCTAGTGTTTCTGTCTAGTCTGCTTATGATTTATGGGCCTCACAATGAGAAATTCTAATCTAACATATATGGGTGCTTGTGCTCCACAGTCTTAATGTATTTCAGGAAGTCTGTTTTGTCCTGTTGGTTTAGGTGCTGCCCAGAATATTTTGTGCTTGTTAGTAAGGCCATCAAAGAGCTGAGGTAGAGTGCAGATTATTCATATCTGGGCTGAAAATAATTTTGAAGGGATCTTATTAGATATAGGCTCGTTTTACCCTGCATTTCTTTGCAGTTTCCCAGGGTATTTCTAAGGCATTATTAGGGTTGTTAGCACTTCACCATATGTAAAACGCAAAACAAACTACATACATAGTTAGGCCCAGCTCTATAATCCAAAATATCCATTCTGGTGCTGAACACATAGTATAAATTCTGATTACAAATACATGTTTAAGATGAAATAAATACCATGGTGAAGTTCTGTCTGCACAGAGGGCAATGCCAAAACCTTCATTTGATTTCACTGGGAGTAGAATTCTGTCTCCACTGTGTTTTTCCTGCTTCTGATTGAGACAATGTGTATTAAATTAATTTAAACACAGGGATACTTTGAGACAATAGAATAATAATTTATTTCCACAACTGTCAGTTGTATGGATCATGCAGGGGGGAAAGCAGCCAAGACATGCTGACATATTTAAGATTTCTAAGAAGGGAGCATGCAGTTAATTTTTTTTTTCTCCAGAACAGACAGTACAGGCCATGAACCCTGACTTTTCATGTCAAAAAAGGTTCAAGGTGAATATGTTTTAAAAATCCCTTATAGTCATGGAACTATTTAGTAGTGTGCATCTCTTATTTTTTTTTTTACATACTGTGATCACGGAGTATTAGTATAGACTGGGAAAGAGCAAATCTATTTTCTCAATTCAACATGTTTTTAGTGAAAACATTTAAATGAATTTTTGAGTTCCCTTTATACTGCTGCAATGGGTGCCTTAATGTAAATAAAAATGAGGGAAAAGAGCCTTTGGGAACTAAGACTTTTATACATTTTTAATTGTATATTTATTCTTACTGTACTTCTGCCTTTTCACCATACGCTTCAGTGCCTTTCACTTTTTGAAGAAAACACAAGTACCTTGTGATAAAATGTACATGATGTTATGTGCACATTTCCTGAAATATTTATGAGCTTGTGCTTGTTTGTGTAAATCTGTTACGTGTCTCTTTTCCCTTTCAATATGTCCTTGCAGCTGTACCTGTTACAGCTAAAAGAAGCCTTTAGGAGCCCCACTGCAGCTTTCCTTTAGCTACAGGATACATTTCTAGTGCAATAGAACAGTCTGAAAAAATAAATGCAGGTGCTAAAACCCACTGAAGTTAACAGTGGCTTCTTAATTCCCAGTCTTACCAAGAGATGTTCCTTTGTGACAAAGGAGTTGGTTTTTGGCAGAGGGATTTGTTTATTGCAGTGGGACTTGCACAATGAGGCTCCATCCAGGCTGATGCAGCCAGGGAACATTCCTGGACACTGGCACTGGCTGCTCCGTGCTGTTGAATGCTTAGCACATTGCACAGCCCTCCCTCTGCCAATTAGCGCTCTCACAAACCCTTCCCAGGCACGGTTCAGGAGTTTAGCACAGCCTCTTCCCAGCAGGTGCTTTGGCAAAAGCCCCTCATTTCGGGAAGGTTGAATGGTGTGGCCGCAGACTCTTCCCTGCCGGCTGGGCTTCCACGGAGTGATGCGGGCCGAGCCTTGGGCTGCTGGGCTTGTAGCTCTCTGGTGGCAGAGCTGGGAGACAGGAGACACAGAGCTCCTGTTGTGCAGCTGAGAGGTGAATCAGAGCTGCGGGGTTTGCTGTGACACAGCTCCTTTGAGAAGTCTCAGGCAGAACATAAGAACTATCAGTGATTTCTGTTGGTTGGACCATCAGCCGAACGTGTGCGTAGCAGGCTCTGTGCCTCTCAGCCATCTGAAGCCTCCTGAGCCTGTTCTGCTCCAGTGGATCCATGGATGGATAGGAAACTAAAGTTGCCTTTATGTGTGCTGTGCTCTGCATGTATGAGCTGTTTTTACAGAGAGTACAGTAAAAATGATGTATCCCCTCTTCACAGTCCTCACTGTGTATGTGCTATGCGCCAATTTTCTCATATTTCTCTTCAAATAGGCTTATGAATGGTCATAAAGTACTAATTCCTCCTGAATTTTTTTTTGCATTACACCTCACCATAGATTTTTTTTCTTTAGTCTTGCATTTTTACCTTTGAAAAATTCATACTTTTGTCATTGTCCATATAATTGTTGTAAAATGTGCCCATGTTGAGTTAAGATCCTCAAACTAATCTCTTGCTAGGAAAGTGTTCTCAGTCAATGAGGTTGATTTTTTAAAAAAAAAATCATTTATTTATTTCATATATTTGTTCAGGGCCTCTACATTTATTTGTGTGACAAAGTAAATTAAAGAAAACAGATGGCAGAATTTCTTTTACCAACTACCTGCCTTGAAATGATATTGAAAAACACGTATGCTTATATTTATAAAATATCAGAGCTTGTCAGTATATCAAAAGCAAGAAAATTCTCTTGCTTTTAATTCTCAATGTACACTATAGCTGTAGAGGAAAAGGTCTATAAAATTTCTTTCTAGTAATAAAAGCATTTGTGGTAACAGAGCTCGGTGAGACTATTTTTGTATCTTTGACATAACCAGTCATTGCTGGGCTTTTTAGTTGTGAATAATACAAACATCCTAGACATCCAGGAAATACCTCTGTACTTTTTCATACCACTACGTAATCCTTGTCATTGCCAAATTTACTGAGTTTTCTGTAAACAAATCCAGGTGACACAGGCATCCATGTGCATCATAAAAGTTGAGGAAGAGTCAGAAAGGAGGAAAATGGCCTGAACTTGCTGTCACTGAAGTAATGACACAGTTCTTAACTTGGGCCAAAGACAGGGTTTGGGAAGAAGGTTGATTTGTCAGAGCTTATCTCGAGCAGGCAGGACTTGGGGTGCATTGAGGGCAGAGTTTGCTTGGTTGTTTTCCCTAAATCACCATGCCTATCAAGTCAAGTCCCTTGAGAGCAGTGTCACTTCTTTTTTCTTGGTACACTTGTTCTTAAATGACAATCAAAGATTTCAGAAAGTTAAAGAAGAACATGTAAACACAAATAGAAAATATCACTGTCATATTTTCCAAGTTACTTTATTTAGCTCACGTTTACAGATGAAACTGGGTGCCAGGAAAGAGACACTGCATCCAACATTATTATTTATACTCCAGCTTCCAAGGAAAAATTTTGTCAGTGGCTTTTAGTAATATTTGGACCGAAAATACCAGGATGTGCAGCTGTCAGCATTTGGTACCATGCAGAATGCAGTCACTCTCACAGGTCCTCTGTTTCTGGAACGGGGTTGGATTCCGCAGGCTGAATGAACACTACAGGGATATTCTCAGATGTCCACCCTTTGGGAGTCCTGTTGAAGGATCTTCTGGCAGCAAGAGGGTTTGCAAGGATCATGAATCTGGGATCGTTTAGCATCAGCATATTATAATCTGGTACCTTGAATTTAACCAGCTTTGATGCTCTCTCAAAACCACCAAAGGGAGTGGCAACTCTGTAGATATCAGAGAAATAAAAGTTAAATGTGATTTTAAAAATACTTGTTTTCTTTTCCTTCTAGAAGCTGGAAAAGAACAGATTTTTGTTCCAATTTCTTGTTTACATTTTCAAGCTTTGGGGAAAAGCATTCTGTTTTTCTGGGAAATTCTCTTTAAAATCTGATTCATTTCCTCTTAGATAAAGCTTGCAGCCTTTTTTAAAATTCAAATGGATAGGAGAGAAAAAGATGTTGCAAGAATACGCTGTAATTGGTGAGTCACAGTTACTAAACTTACTTTGTTGGTGATAAGTTGATAAGTCTGAAACTGTAGCTCAACACATTCTCTCTAGCAAGTAATTAGTTCAGAAACTTCTCACCCCATTTTCTCCTCTCCTCAGATGCTTGTTCCTCCCACTACACTGTTTCAGCACCATATTGTTGTGCCAGATAGAATGTATGTGGGTTGTGCTATAAACTTGGGTCAGTGATCTGGGTTAAACAAAGACCCTTCTAAACAAAGGAGCTCTTCAAAATCCAAATTATTTCAGCCATCTAGTTTATATCAGTAGGCTCCAACAATTGTAGCAATACAAGTGAAGAGGAGTGGACTTTAATGAGTGAAACAGAAAGTAACAGCCAAAGACAACAGGCTCTGGAAAAGGGAATGGGTGAGGACTTGATACACCAGCTTTGTTTCTGAAGAAAATGTTTGTGTAACTAAACCTTGAAACACTGTTCAGCCAGCGTTTTTCATGTTATTTAAATGTAAATTTTCCCTCAGGCAGTAAGCCTGAGAAACTGAAAGATAAGGAATACTAAGCTGGAGCTGACTGTTACATGCATTTGCAAATACTTTAAAACAGCACTATTTCCAAATACCTCCCATGATCTTCTGTATATACAGGTTTCAGACTGAAAAAAACCCCTTGAGTTTTCCTGTCACTTCTTCCAGCCTCCTTTGTACAAACAAACAGACAATGGTATGTGCTCTGCATTTTGATCAGCTGCATAACTTTGCTGGGCTATATTCTAGCCAGCGGAGAGTGCCAGATTTTCAAATTGCACAAGAGCACCCGATTTCTGCAAAGCCAGATCTGTAATGGCATAGGAAAAGGAGTTTTTGTTGAAATGGAATTTCACCAGCCTTGGTCTTGGTTTCGTGTGTGGTACAGAACAACAGATCTGTTGGAATGTATTTCCAGTGGCTTCAGGTATTACAGCAGAAGCCCAGAGAAATTAATACTAACAGAAACTAAAAAACATCACTTGAAGATCTGTCTAGGATTTTCAGCAGGATAAAACCCCTAAGTTTTGTCCTAAGAATTAAGTACACGAACACAAAAAGAAGAGATTAGTTCAGAAAAATGAATCCATGACATAAAGGAAATGGTGCTGCTCTACCACTGCATGATTCACTGCATTTTGGTATGAGCAGCATTTGTTGAAGGGGATGGTGTTAACTTCAAAGCATCAATCCTGGGAGATATAAAAAATCATGCAAGCTCTGGGCATGCACCCTCACTGGGAGAAGAAAACTGCTTTGGATTAAGCTCTAAAAATGTTTCTCAAATGATGATAAGACAAGATATTGCAGCAGCAGCAGCAGCCAGTCCAGGCATCAAACTCTCATGAGGTCAAAGGAAATTGTTTATCCAAAGTTGATATCAAGCCTGTGGTATCAAGCTTTTCTTGTGGAGCTGTCTTGTAGGTCACAATGACAACATGGATACCGAATGATACTGATTAACAATAATTGCTTGGTAATTGGCACAGAGTGAATGTAGTGATCTACATCTCACCGGATAATAAATATTGTTTTAATTGCTGCCCTAATTACGATACACATTCTCACACTGTTGTGATGTTTAATTATCATTGATATGTATATTAAAGGGATAATCCAAATAAACAGAATTATAATTGTTGTATAAACTGCAAAGCAGTTCTGTTGTCTAAAACATACTCTTTGTATCATTTATGGGTTTTTAATAGAGGATATTTCTGTATGTAACAGAAACAGGAGGGCTTTCTTTGAAAATTCAAGTATCTTTTGTGGCAAAATACCATGATGTATTTATGTAGTTGCTCTACAAAGTCTGGCCTCAGAGAACTCTGCATTCTGCCTTATAGGCAGGGGCACATGATGATTGACAGAAAGGAGAGTACAGTAATTGGCTAATAGATGTTGATTTTCCTTTACAGCAGCAGTAAATATATTCTTGTGAGCAATAACTTGTCTGGCAACATGGTGTTGTAATGACCTCTGTTGTGTGCACATCAGCTGTGCTACTTGAGCTCTGATTCATTGTATAGAAGCCTAAATCTCATGCCTAAAAAATTCCAGTAGTCATTGCTCATAATAAGGGTGGAAATGCTGGTTCAGAGTCATAGGAAATAACACCAGGAAGTGTAACAGATTGTTTAATATTCACTTTGCATATTCCTAAAAAGTAGGTGCTTGATTTAACAATAGCAGGCACAATCATGTTTATTTTTAGCTGTCGTTTTAGCAGGATTTCTTTTGGATTTTTTACCCTTAGTCTTCCTTATTGAACATAATATGGTCTCAACATCAGAGGCTGCTTGTAGCTGATGATCAGGGAAAGCCTGAAGAAATGTTTTAACTGCATTAGATTAGCACCTTCAGTTACATAATTGCAAAAAATGTGAGTTTCATATTTTAAAATGGGAATTTCATTCATAGAAGACTTTGCTTATCGTGAATTCTGAAAAAAAATGAGACCTAGGGGCAAAGAATTTGAACTTGAAAAATGCTCAGAGCTTTACGAGAGCTTAGTGCAAGAACTGATGCTAATTTCACAGAGGTATTTGGGTGCTGAGGAACTGGCTAAGCACCCAGCACCCAAAATTCCTATGAGACTCTGGATCTTAGCATTTTATAATAGACTTCAGAATCCATGAATCAATGAAAACAGAGCCAAGTCCAGATGGACTGGATTCCTGTAGTGCTTTTGAAAGAGTAGTCTTTGGGAATTGAGAAAGCTGAGTGAGAATTTGTCTGGTAGGAGAGGCTGAACTAGTCCGACTTGCTTGTCCTACATGAGTAAGATGTAGTGCTTTGTATGTTACTCATACTCCTACCTTTGACATTTTATCCAGCTCCAAGAAGGCAGATGGAATAAAGGCACTAATTTAAGTAATATTATAAACTCCTTAGCAAATGCAGATTCATGCTGCTTTCCCACAGATTGATTACTTGGTGCTTCTGCACTGGTAAAAGAGACAAGAATTTTTTTCTCTAGAAAATGCTTCTTCAATCCTTTTAGGAGTGAATCTCCAAGAGAAACCAGATGGCATGGTCTGTTCTGCAGCGTTTCTCTGCTAGCACAGATTCATCTCTGAGGAGAAAGAGTAGCCTGGTGTGCAGTGTGTGCTCAGAGCCCCTCTGAGCCCCATTTCTCTGTGCCCAGTGCTGTGCTGTCAGAGCACTGCTGGCTGGCTCAGGGACAGCCCTGCCTCACAGGGCAAACTGGCCTGACATTCATTTGCTGCCACGGCTCTTCCTCCAGTGACCTGCCAACACTGCAAGGTCCCTGCAGCTTAAAATGAATGCTAGACTCTGACTAATACCTCTATGAAGTCCTTGTTTGTTTTAAAAAATTCCTTAGTGCTATAAAAATTGCTCTGCTGCAGGATCCAGAGTCACCTCTTCACTGCTGGACAGCGGGAAAAAAAATCCGGGTGCTGTTTAGTGCTGAAGATACTTTTAAGCCGTGAATGTTTGTCTCAGTTCCAACACATCAGACCTCCCTACCTGCTCAGGTTGTGCTGCTTTTCCAGTTTGTTGTGTAACAAGGAAAGCTGAAAGGAACCTGAAATGGTCTGCAAAGTCTGAGTGCCATTTCGAGACGCCAGTGTATGAACCGGGAAGGTTCTCAGGCCCAGTTCCCTTGGGAATCCTATGCCTCACACTTGCTGTTAACCACACCCCCTCCTGACTAATGGTGACTGTACCAGAGCTTTGCAGGAGAACAAACACTTTGCTGGATGATGAAGCAGGATAGAAAGCCTAGATAGATACCCTAGCTGATAACAAAATGGTGCTATTATACCACACTTTAATTGTTTAATACAGTATCATTTGCTTTCTCTCCAAGACTGCAATTAAACAAGCCAAGGATGCTGTGACCTAGATGCACAGAATGACTTAGTAGGATCTAGACACAGAAGTCCAGTTAGCCTTCTTCTGTTGGATAGCTTGGCATGCAGTGTGATGTTTTGAACTCCATCATCAAACACCTTCCTGCTCATTTTTAGGAGTGTAGACGTCTAAGTCATAGCTATAAACTCCTCTCCACGAGATGAGTATCTTGAATTTTAATTTTTCTAATTCTCAGTTTCTTTTTGAATCTGTTAGAAAACATAAGTCTGACTGTAACATGTAGCAGCTTTTGTAGGGTCACCAGGCATCCTTTTCTACTGGATATCAGTTTTTTTCCACGAGTTGTGGTGGACAATGTTGATATATTTTTGGGTTGAATTTCCCAGTTTCACAGTCTGGATCTGAGTTTATGTGCCAGATTTTAGTTTTTTATGGCAGTTATGAGGGAGAACCCTGACCTTCCCCTCATAAGAATGCATATATGTTCAAGGAATTCAGACTGTGGCGAGCCACAGTTCTGCCATGTCATACACAGAGAAAATCCACATAAAAAGAAATCCAAATAGTTAGTGTTGTAAAGAGGGCAGCTAACAGAACACGAGACCACAGAGACAGCCTAAAAATCCACAAAGAAGCCATCAGACACTGTCTCGAGGCACATATCCCTGTTAATAGAGTCTCTGTGCCCTGTCTGATGCTGTCCTTCACAATAGTGAGTAGCACCTCTTGTGAGAGGGAGAACTGATTCTGTTTCCATGTATATGTATCTTTCGCATTTTTCTTGGGCCCTTTATTTTTTTTTAATTTTCTTTTTCAGTTACAATAGGCACAATACATAAACTGTGCTGTTACTGTTCCAATGTTGGCAGCTGTGGCACATCTCTGACTTGCATCTGCTATTTTGTCTGCTGAGAAAAGTGTGCCACACAGACTCGGTTATTAACATGGCAACGTATATTGCTGCTAGGAAATCAGAATTAATGCAGTGTCTGCAGTGCCAATTTTAATGTTGAATCGTGTAATGTTTTAGTCCTTGCACTCATAGTTGAGGCCCACATCAACATCAGGAACACAAATGATGTTTGTGACATTTTTCTCTAAGTTTGTATTGCCATGAACCATTTTCTTTTTCAATAAATGGCTGTCTGGCCTTTTGAGGAGAGGTTTTGGTTTGGCTCAGCTGTCTGGAACTCAGCAGGGTTGTCCATTACTTCAGTAAATAAAAATAGTGTGAATGGAATGAAAGAAAGCAAAAGATATGAGCAAGGACTTGCTTTAAAGCTTTAAAAACCCAATATTGTCCATATAGCTAGAAGTTCTACTGAAAGCCATAACACACTAGTTGCAATGTAAGTAAAACAATGTTTAATCTGTTAATTTGTTGCTGAAGGTTGTCAAAGAGAGAAAAATGTTATACTGCAATAAAATAGGAAATCATCTAACTATTTAGTGTGAGGGATTGGTTGTGGGATAAAGTTCATTGCACTATCATTGCCTAAACAAAGCCATGTGAGTTGTGTTAAAAAGGAGTGGTTTGTATTATACAACTAAGAAACAAAGTTCTAGCTGAGAGTTTCCCTGAGAGATCTTGCAACACCATGCCTGCTGAAATCAACAACAGGCATCCTGAAAGGAGTTTGAAGCTCATATTTCCTATTTATTGAGTACACTGAATCTCAGAGCCATAGAACCATAGAATGGTTTGGCTTGGAAGGGCTCTTGAGGGTGATTTGTTTCCAACCTGCCTGCCATGGGCAGGGAGACCTTTTACTAGAGCAGGTTAGTCAGAACTCCATCCAGCCTGGCCTTGAACACCTCCAGGAATGGGCATCCACAGCTTTCTCTGGGCACTGGATTCTGATACTTTCTTTCTTTCAATATTTTTCACAATTTACCTTATATCCCTAGTTCTACAATTTGAATTTGGGCCCATACTTTAGAGATAGACCCATGTCCCCCTTAATGCTCTTGTTTGCCACTTGTAATCTCTGTGCATGTTCATGTTTATGCACACACTTGCAAACACAGGTGGTAAGGTTTTTAAAACTGGTGGAAACATTTTATTTCATAGTAATTTTCCTCTGGTCAATAAAATTTACTTTTCATGTAGGATTACCTGTTAAAGCTCCTGTAGTCAGGCAGTTCCGGCTTTGCTTCAGGTGTAAAAAGTTTAGGATATAAAGCTTCCAGCAGTTCTGGATCATCCCTAATGGCTTCTATCCAGGGGGACTGGTAGTATTTAGGCACAGCAGTAGTGTTGAACTTTTCAGGAGGAATTTCTTTCAGTGGTCCAGAATATCCTGCAATTGATTGAGGTAAAACGATTATAATGATACTTTGTGTTTTCTGCTTCCTTGCCATGATCCTGTGAAAGTGTGAACCAAAAGATTTTATAAACAGCCTTTTGATTAAAACTAAGATAATTCTACCTCTTTCCGTGAAATTTTCCACAAGTACATCTACATCTAGTTCTTTAAATTAATTCTATTTCCTTCTATAAACTTAAACCCTCCTGTGCCTTAATAGCTACCCCTTTCACCATTTCTGCCTAAAGAAAGGCTTGAATATTTGTATCATGTCTTAGCAATGGAAATTGCCTCTGTTTGCATTGTGTTTGGCCAAAGGATGCACAGAGCCTCAGCAGTCACCAACAGAGCAGGACTGACCTAGTTTACATGGACTGGAAAAGGTCTGCACAAAACATGCATTGAGTAATTCTGAACAAAGAATGAATTTGTAAAAACCACGGTCTGCTCATGGATAATTCATAAACAGGAAGAAGGGCTATATCACTGAATAAATTAATTAAAACAAATTAGCCTTCTCTAGTCTTTAAAGAGTACAAAATAAGGCCTTCTTGTAACTCACTCCTTTAAATAAAGCCAACAGTACCCTCACAGTTAAGGATTTAAAAAAGAACAGTTTATGCAGCCAGAGGCAAATTCCTTTTAAAGTTACTCCTCTCTAAAGGGTTCTAGCAAAACTTAGTGGCTTCAGATTTACATTTATGGATAATTAAACTGCAATGAATAACTTTCACACTGTTGAGCAGGGTGTTGCATATTGGAAACAATGGTTTGGCAAAGGAAAACCAGTATATTAATGTGGTTTTAAATTAGAGGATCTCTTTCTCAGTGTTTTTAAGACCTGTAAATATAGGAGCAATCTCTCTTGATATTAAGACATGTTTTCAGTTAAGAGAGAAGTAGTACAAAAGATATATCAGATCTTTTAAAAATGAACACTAAAAGCAACTAAGAGCATCACTTTACATTTTTGGGAGAGGCTCTGATTAGTTACCTGACTCAAATGTATCTATTTCTAGTATTAGTCTATTAACAAATTCTTGCTGAAGTTACTGTCTTAAAAAATGGTCAATTCTTTGCTATGAAATGAGATTAAATCTCTTTAGTGCTGCAGACTCCCACATTACCTGGGGCAATGTTGTCAGGGTGTGGAGGGCTCCGGGGATCAGGTGTGTTGGGAGGTGTCATTGGGGCGTGCTGGGGAATTCCTTCCACACTGAGGCCGTCCATTCTGACACTCTGGATGGGCTCTCCACGCTGCATTCAGACACAAAGAAACTGGACTTGTGATTCTCTGGGGAGGCTGCAGTAATACTCTGATTTACAGCCCAGACCTGACTCCCAGCGTGTACAACCCCAAAGAGCCCTGTCCTGCTGTTTGGTACAGTATTCCCTTCACACTTAAATTGTCTAAGTAACCAAAAATGAGCATTTTTTCAGTCACTAGGCACTAGAAGCTGCTCTGTGCCAGACAGAGCCCCCATGCCACCCAAAAGGGTCAAGAAATCTGGCAAGTTTGAGCCCTTTGAGTTTCAAAGCATTGATTCTTCAAAGCGTTTCTTCCCCTATCAGCTGAAAACTCACTGCATTTGTTAAACTGCTTTTGTTTGGGATTGTCTTTTCCTTCATTTGTAATAGAAATAACAACTTCAGTGCAGATCACTTTCTGGAGATTCATGATATGCTGTTATTTTCCACCCTCCTATTGGGTTATCAGTTCTAAGGAAACATGCAAAGGCTTAATCATTGTTGCATAAATATAGAATTAGAGTCTCATAAGAAGTCAGCATCTTATTTTAGCTATGACACATAGGCTAAAAGCAAATTAAATATAGACTGGTTTAGAGTAAGAGTTTCTTGAAGTAGGAGAGCAAACAAATAATACTTGTTTAAACTTGAAACAACAACAAAAAAAGATCAAGGCAGAATGTTTTCTAGTCATCCTGAACTATGTTAGAGAGATTAACTTTGGCAGGCAGAATCATCAAGATGATGAAGACACCACCAGCAGTGCTAAATAGACACTGAGGGGAGGGAACAGGAGCCAGAGGCATCATTTTCTTCATGTGTTGGAATGTCATACTGACTGCAAACCATGTGTACCCTGTGGCTTTGGGGGGAAAAGTGGACTGGAGGGAAAAGTGGATTTGTCAGACTGTAGCAAAATCATGGAATTGCATACAGAATTCTGACAAGATTGATGATGTGCTCAGAATTTATCTGTGCAGCTTCTAACACTCAGTAGAGGGAGAAATGGGGGGGCAGTATTAATAGATGGGCTTTTAAATAATAGTGTTTAGTAACAGCCTTGGGTGCTCAATGGAGTTATTCAGACTTTTTTACATGGGATTTCTTTTGTGCAGATCTATTTTTAAAAGGCAGATTTATTAAAGCTCAAACTTCATCCCATTTTATCCCAGTGTAATTTAACTTCTGTTGAGCGAGTGATCAAAGATGTTGGAAATATCTATACCATATAAAAAGAAATGTAAATTGATTTTTTGTCTATAAGATCTCATTTAATCAAATACTGTTGGCTCACTTCTTCTTAGCCTCATTCTAGGATTTTGCTTTTAGTCTTCCTGAAACTACAAACAAATCATGTATCACAAGCACCAAAGGAACCCAGTCCAGAATCATTAATAAGTCATTACAAAACACTCACATTTCTTGGCTTGTTTGCCACGTAATGATAATTTTNAAAAGAAATGTAAATTGATTTTTCTATCACCATATAAGATCTCATTTAATCAAATACTGTTGGCTCACTTCTTAGCCTCATTCTAGGATTTTGCTTTTATTCTTCCTGAAACTACAAACAAATCATGCACAACGTGTATCACAAGCACCAAAGGAACCCAGTCCAGAATCATTAAGTCATTACAAAATACTCACATTTCTTGGCTTGTTTGCCACGTAATGATAATTTTCATAGGTGTATTTGTCAGATCTGCGCTGGCGTCTCTTGAAGAGCCTGGCCCCTCTGTTGCTGAGCGTCGACAGTTCCTCCACCATGATATCTCTGGGCGTGCTCACCTTTTTCCCAAGGTTCAGGCTGGGTGAGACTGCAATGCAATGGGTAAATACAAACCTCTGTTTGTCTGCAATGCCTCGTATTCCGTGCCCTGCACCTGAAATCCAACATGTTCATGCATACTTAGCTACCACATAGCACAGTGTCACATGGTGTTAGTGCAATTAAGCCTTCTTCCAGAAGTTTGGAGGGGATTTTTGAACACCACAAACCTATCTTTTCCAAGATGATAAGAACCTCAAGCTCCAGATTTGCTTCAGCAAAATCTATTATCAAGATGAGATCTATCGTGTCCTACACTCTATATTAATAGCAGGCTTGTAAAAACTGGCTTCTGCTCAAACTGGCAACAAAATTTCCTTCTGATCCCAGGGTTCCCACATCAAACCTAAAGTTAACTTCAGTTAACTTTCTGTGATAAGAGATAACACCTTTTAAACATACTTACCAGCTTCAATTAAATACTATTTTTAAACTATTTTTAAACTAACTTTCAAAATAAAGCTCAAGGTGTGGAAAATGAGAGTCCTAACAGAGAATTAAAACATGCTCCTAGGAGTTGATTAATTTAGAGCATTTGGGGTTTTATTCTCTCCAACAGGAAACTGAAGTACTGGATGCTGAATACTGAAATTAAGTATTTCTTAGTTCACTATTTGGGGAAAATGTCTTCTATGTCTTTATTCACATCCTGTGGTATTTGAAAAGGAGAATGCATAAGCAAGGGAAGGGGAGATAAATCAGGACTGTAAGCAAAGAATTCTGAATGTCAGAATTCCCATGGTCATCTTCATGGTAGTGTTCTGGAAACTGGGATGCTGGTGGCACTGAACAAGCTATTGTTTAGTGACTGAACCTAGAGATAAAACTAAAACCTTAGGATACAGAAACCTGAACAATAAAAGGTTTTTGCTTTTTCTTTTTTATATTTTCTATGTATTTGTTTTTGCTTAGAATGCTGCAGAATTTAAGAAACATAACAATAACAGAACATTCTACGCTTCACGTATTCTTATGGTCTCCCAAGATTTAAAATTCTGAACTTTGACATGTATTAAAATGAAATGAGGGCAAATTGCATGTAATAAGTAACTTGCTGTCAGAGTAAGCAGGCAGGAGGCCCAGTTTAAAATTAACATTACAAATTAATTAACTGCAGAAGGTACCTAATGCCAAAGTCAATATTGCAAATGAAGAGTTTTGTTTTGACTAAATGGCGTGTTCAACCTGGCATGTGTCTCCTAGTAACTTTATGTTGGAAAAACAATGTGGTGTGTGACATTTAAGAAAACTTAATTGAGACAGGTATATTAAATATTTAGCTGAAGCTGGATGGACAAGAGTTTTCCATGTAGTAAATCAAGCAAGTTGATGGGCCCTGGAGTGCATCACTGTTGATCCATTTCTGTCCATACCAATTTCAATTGAAGGTTTGCAGTGGATTTCAGTGGAACAAGAGCAAGTTAACTGGATGATGAGCTGGATTGTGCACTTCAGCTTTAAAAATAGTGTGTGTAAAGAATCCTAACAACCTCCTGTTATTTAAAAGGTAGTTACAAAACAGAGACTTCTTAACATGGAAGAAAATGACTCAGCTTGCCCAGTGAAGCCCTATCAGTGACTGATAGTGGTGGGATTTTGGCTCTGAGGTAGAGAGAACTGCCCTGGTTATTGGCCTGTGGCCTGAAATTTAGACCTCAAGTCGTATTTTGATTTTATCATTTCTCAAAATGACTGCAGGGGTGGAGACTGCTGGATAATTTTATGTTAGTAAGAAATAAGAAATTCACCTCACAAATCAGCAACATTTTCCCATAGAAAAACTTTTGTTTGTACACAGGATGGGAAGTGTGAACATCCTCAGAGACTGGGGTGCCAAGGCACTTGCAGAGCTCTGTCCAAACCACTCGGGATTCTTCTGGGACACTCTGGCTGTTATCTATTTTGGGCCTTGCTGTTCCCTTACATGCACACTGTTCCTGTTAATGTTAACTGAAGGCTCCAAGCTACTTTGTACCCCTCTTTTGTGTACTATTGTGTATCCAGGCAGCATCCCAAAATTGTAAGTGTAAAGTTCGTTTGAATTCCTTGCCAACTAAAATCTAATCTTGTGTCCAGTTTTATGATGTGTCTAGGGATAGTTTCAGTGTCAGCGCAGATAAGGTGATGAAGATTGAGAGAAGGAGGACATTTAGAGGATGACAGGAAGGGAACATTAATGTCATAGATGGGCATTGTAAAATAATACTGAAAGTTTAATTCATAGTTTAATCCTAGTCTTAACCTTTTACCTTCATTGCTTTAATTTGTTCCTGCCAAGTACTTCTTGTCCTGTGCTCAAAATCACAGCAGATTGTATTTAAATATGATTTATATAGTTCTTCCTGCATTCACTACCTAATACTCCTTTAATCCTTCAGTTTACAATCTTCTAAATACCTTAATCTGGACTACAGACTTTAATAATAAATATTAGATAATGTGTTCATTCTAATATCAGAAATAAGATTTTTTAACTGTATCAGAAAAAACAGTTAATCATGTAGATACTGAAGAATGCATTTAAGAAGTAGTAGAGAACTGGACATGGGATTTAAGTGATAAACTCCAAGGGCTTCCTTAAACATATGTATTTACATCCAAGTTTACCTCTACCAAGTAGTCTTAGAAATGTTCTGATTAGTCCAAGTCTGCCGGTGACAAACCAAGGGCTTGAGGAGGTCACTGTATGCCCACACTGATTTACTCATGCAGTTTCTCTGAGACCATAAGGAGGTTTACAGTTGGTCTCTATTCCTGCAGCATTTTATGGTGTGCCCAACTTCTCTAAAAAATGGGACAAAATCATGTCCCATAAGCCAACAACAGAGGTGGACTTTCAGTCTTCACCAGTCTTGCCCAGAGATTGATAATCTCAGACACTGACAAAAAATTTGGCTGGTTTTAAAGCCTTTCAACAGCTGTTTCTGCTGTGAACATCTTCTAACAAGGAGGTGGAGAGTCACTGTTTACCTAAAAGCATTATAATAAAAAGGGTCTGAAATTGAAATGCAGTAGGAATGCTTTCACCATTCCGAGGTTCTGGGGCTTGTTACAGAACCTTCTGTTACTGTGTACCTGTGTTAGCAGTGGAGATTTTCACAGGGCTGTGAGACTGCCTTGGACTGTACATTTAATTTTGATGTAATTACCAGCTGCAGGACTGTCATTAGAAATACTGATGCAGAGCCCAGAAAGACAGCAGTTCATCTTCTAGATCTCAAGTTAAGCTCATTGTATTAACAATTCAGGGCAAAATCAAATGTCAAAAATTAGTAGAGTTGAATTTAGCCATTTAAATGCCAGGTTTCTGCTTGCTTTTTCCAAGGCTTGTTCAGATTTGGTCCCAAAGAACTAGCTTATACTTCGTGCCACTACATCTTTGGTTATCCTTCTATTGTCTATCTGGCTTCACTGAGCTTGTACAGTTATAAATTCCAGTCTCTTATGACACCCATTTCATGGACTTTCATGGTTTTTTAGTATATAAGTATCTCAGGCATCCAAAGAAGAGGCAAAAATAGAATGTTTTCTAAGAGTTGGTTAGAATTGCCCTCAGTGGCCATGAATCACAGCATATCTTGCAGGATAAGCTGCCATAACTATGAGTATGAATCTTGACAGCAAATCTGATAATACGTAAATAATAAAAGGGAAGATTATGTGGGGCAAATGTTAAGCATCAGCACAGATTATCCAAATACGCCAATGATTTCAAGGGCTGTATGCTACATTTATTAGTATTGCTATGAATAGTAGCAACATTTACCATGTGAAATGCCTGGTTCCAAACAAACATATGAGAGACTTTTTTTTCCCTTTTGCCCTGAAGAGCTTACAGTCTATTTCAGGCACATGTAGTGCTTGGGTTTACAATACCAAAAAAAAAAGGGGATGTAATGAAATCTGGAAGGGCAGACTGGCTTTCAGACTTCAGTGCGTGTTCAGTGGAGAATGGAAATAGGAAATATTTGCTTAGGAATAGAAACTTCAGAAAAAAAACCTCTGGAAATATCAGAAGGAGTAGGGCCAGGCACTGAAACTTGTAGCTTCTTTTTCTAAAAATTCTTAGGTCTCTCACCCTATTCTTCATGCAATTGCAATGGTCATCGAGTGACTAAAGAAACCATCCACAAGTTCTTTGAAACAAAAGCCCACTGGAAGGATTTTCAAAACTGGAATTCAGTGTTCAATATTTCATCCCATGAAAGTGGTATCACTTTGATAAATTCTAAATATTAATGCAGCTCCCTGTTGTTCTAGGGAGGCTTGTGGGGTGCTGATCACTTTTAGAAAATTGATCTTTTATGTAGATGGTAAAAAAGGCTTCATGGGTAGGATTGGAAGGCTCTCCAAAAACATCCAGCACATGCCTAATGAAAGCCAAGCAGATTTGTATTCCCAGCTGAGTTAGTTGCTTCTTAAGGTCTCATGCTAGAAGCATAACTTCAAGAACCTGTTTTAGAAAATCAAACAACCTTCTCATAAGTGCCTGCATTTTTATCAGTGCAACAAAAGAGCAGTCAAATTTCTGTTGAATAAGATTAATTGGTGGCTGTGCATCAGAGAGACTGCCAAATATTAGTAAATTGTGTTAGTTACAAAGACAAGGTTTGAGAGGAACAGAGATGTAAACATTCATTTCAAAATTTTTTACCATTTATATTAAAAAAAGCAGAGTGAAACAGAGCAAAAAAAAACAAACAAGAGGGTACAGATCATTATGTTTCTTAGATGATAGCCTTTTAAAATGGAATGAAGTCATGTTATTAACCCCAAATAATGTTCTGAAAGGCTATCCTAGCAGAATGTACATCAGCTGTTAGATTACTTCATTCCTCCACAGCAGTTGTTCATCTGAAAATAGCTTTCAAATGAAAAGAGGCAACTACAAAAGGATTAGTTACCATAGGCAGCATGATACTCCCACAAGATTATTTATGGCAAAACACCCAGAGACAAAGCTGTAAGAGAGTTAAACTCTGTGATTAAAAAAATGTATTAGGAAAGGCTAGAGGACATTGCATATGCAGCAAGCTGGGTTCAGTGCTGTACCATTTCTGTGTATTTCATCCATAATGGCTGATGCTTGCTCTTTCCTCTCTTTGACCAGGGCAGAATCTGATAACATTGTGATTTGCTGATAGGATTTTTCCTTGCTGCAAGAAAACAACACATTTTTACATCGTTGAGCCAGAGAGCACAATTGGGCCAGCTTCCATTTCCACCAGCCTGTTTTAAAATGGCTGAACAGTGAAGTCAGGGGTTTCTGGCTGAGAAATGCTGCACTGCAAAATGCACTGGCAGTTCTTGCTTGCAGACAGATGTTAGGATATGTTTTGATGGATAGAAGATTCAAAGGAATGGACTTTGAGTTGGTTACATAAATTCTTCAGCAAAAATCAGTGTCAGGGGTCTAGGCCTTCTCACATCTACTCGCTGTACTACAAGATGTAAATTCCTAACTAATTTTTATTTACATCTTGGTTTATGTTTTCAGAATTGTTACATTTTGAAATTTCTTAATCTAATAAAGAATTCGAGGAAGGAAACGAGTTCCTCTGGCATCTTTAGAGAAGGTGCATTTCTGACTAAGTAAAAATATAAACATCTTTTAAATTGCAGAGTCAAGAGGTTACATAAATGTCTTGTATATGACAGTTTGTAGGACAGACAATGTCAAAATATTTCAGGAAACAATACACTTACCCTACTGTTTTGTTGTGCAGATAAAAAGCGATGTCAACCCTTTAGCTGAGGCTTCAGGAGTTAGTTATGCATGGGGATGACCTGCCTGGTCCTGGATGGTTTGTACCCTTGTGCTGGGATCTGCATGGTACCTAGTACTGAGACAAACTGGGGGCTGATCCTCTTCAAAGGGGTTGGCATCCAGCTGACATCAACCAGTTATATATAGAATCAAACACTCCAGCCACTCATATCTTCCTGGCAAAAGGAGAGAACAGAAAAGATTCAACTGCACCCACAACAAAGAGAGTTTCTATCCCCTTCAGAGCTTATTGAAAATGTGATGGAATGCCCCCCTCGTATTTGTACAGATCATCTCCTCGTCTTCTCATCACCTCTGAGAATCTGTGCCTTAAGATCAGGAAGGAGACATTTAAAAATAAAGCGTTAAGAGTATAGATAGGCAAGACTATAGCAGATGAGAATGGCACAGGCTAATCCTTCAGTGAAAGATGAAACCGTGCTTCTCTAGGGGCTGATGGCTAAAGTCAGTGGCAGATGGCTGATATACAGGGGCTGCTCTGGAAAAGAAATGAGATTTTCTTCAGTATTATACGTGCTAGGGAGTAATTGCTCAACAAGCACACGCTTCGCAAACTGTTACTCAGAATCCCTTCACTTTCTTTGTGCATTAGGGAGAAAAAGCCTTCAGCAATTTGAAGCTCACTAATATCCAGCATTCCAGGATAGTGTTGTATCAGTTCATCAAAGAAACGTGTGATTTGCAGCTCAGAGATTCTTCAAAACAGTGACCAACTTTGGGCAGAATAAAACAGTGGCAGAAGGGGACATTCCCCCCTTGCCCTCCTGTCTGAATGCAGATAGATGAATTTTGGGGCAGTAAAAGCAAGGTGAAGTTCTTGTATTTCTCATCTGGATTTGAGTTTGTTTTAGGAAGTTCCTTTTTGTTATGGAAAATGATGGTATTGTTTGGCTTGGAGGATTGATCAGAAAATTGCTTGTATCCTGACATGAGATAAATAAAATGAACCAACACAACATGCAGAACTTTTCAAAGAAGCACTTTGAGACAGGTGAAATGCATATGCCTGATCCAATGGCCTGAAAGTCTGCCTGTCCAACTAAAAACTTGTATTATTTTTCCCAGAGCATTTCTATTCCCTTTGCTTAGCTTTGCAAAACATATTTCTGAGACCTTGGTCATCTCTGCCCAAAGAAATGTTCATTTTAATCCTCACCATCAGAATTGACCTGCTGCTCTTCTGATTGGTGATTTTTCTAGCTTTTGTGCCTGAATCAGACATGTTTAATAGTACTAACAAGCATGGTCACAGTCTTGGTTGAATCTTATCAATTCAACTAACAACTTAGAATAGCCTCAGTGGTTCACCACCAGCCTGTCAAATGGGATTGAAGGGAAGAATTTAAATTTTAAAATAACCTGACTAATCGGGGGGTAGGGAAGATCAAATGCAATTCAATAAAGCCATATCCAAAAGCAATTATAAAGTGGGCATTCATCTGATTGACACTGACTTAAATGTTTAATCCAGGCATCTGAAATGGGGTAGTCTCATGTTTAGTCCTTTCCAATTCCCATGAACTAATGATTTGATAGAGTAAAAAGTACATAAATTTTATCATTCTGAAGTTGAGCTTTAAAAAACTTGGTAGAGTGACTATCCTAGCATTTAATTTGCTACCTACTAGTGGGTCAAGATTTTGCCATTAGGTGAAGTAGAAATAAGCATGTCATTGCAGCTGAAATAAAGAATGTTTATCTGTCATGACTGCAAAACTAGAACTGTTCCTGTTTGATGCTACTGGCTTTTATAATGCACAGAGAAGTTCAGGGCACCATGAAATACACCAAGTTGCTGAAACATCATTCATATCTGTGATACCTTAAGTTTTAACTTTTATATTTTTCAAATCCAGTGTCACTCTGAAGTTTCCTGTAGCTCGTTAAGTGCTGTTCTCTTATACTAAGATAAATAATACTAAGCCTCTCTAGCTTACTCTCCAAGGTGACCCAGACCATCCAAGGCCGAAAACCTATAAACCATCATCTTAGAGAAGAGGGGCAAGCTTGGGGAAATTCCATCAGTAGCTAAAATTCCAATTAATGAATTTATGCTGATATCAAAGTGTGAAGAACTCGTGAGCTGTCATTGTCCATTTTGGGATGCACTGAGGCAGGAGCCTCTGGAGCCCAGAGTGTACCTCTGAAGGCCTTTCCAATAAATCCCTCCTTTATNAATAAATCCCTCCTTTATTCCTTTATTCCTGTCTAGTCTCTGTTTCCAGGTAGCCATTTAAGGCATCATATGCACATGGCTAGTAGAATGTCTATGATTATAAGTAAAATCTAAGGAAGGTGAAAGAATTACAGTACCAAGTGACATCATCAAAAAATCAAATCTTACTTGTCATTGAGAACTACTTAACTAGTGCCAAGATGCTAGGATGTTTAGTCAGCGTGGTAACAAGGGAAACATTTTCCTGTCTTC
>VZRF01015230.1:1576041-1642716 GCA_013396875.1 Vireo altiloquus | reverse complement strand
TTAAATAGGGTTGCAACCTTCTCCTAAATACATCATAAAAAAATCATATATTCACATAAATAAATACACATGTATGCAATAATGCCTTATGCAACATTGTTTTTTCTTGTGGGAATGATACCATGGACAACATTGTGTCCCTGACTCAGACAAAGTAACATTTCACATTAACAAGGACAAGATTTTTATAAAAATTTTTGATGGGTTTTAGTGCTTTTGGGTAGAACTAGTATTTTAATTAAAAAGAATGATGTATTGTACTGGCAGAAATCCCAGTAAGACCTAAGTGACTTATAGACCATTTACTAGTATAACAAGTGAAGATCTCCCCAATATCCCATTTATTTTCAGCAAAAAGCTTACAATGGGTTCTCAATATTTTACTTTTCCCAAAAGTCCATCCTTAATTTTTCATAGAGAAGTAACAAGGTGTAGCAATTGGATATAAATCAGTATTTCCCACTATATTCCCAACTTCAAATGCAGGCTCTCAGTCTTAGTGTGTCATCCAGACTCCATTTACAATTTTAAACTTCTTTCAGCTTGTAGATCTCACAGAATTTCCAAAAGCAGTATGAATTCTCCTGTAAGTATTTCTGCTGGCAGTAGTCTTTGGGTTTTTATTTGCCTTTTCCAGATCAAAAGTTGAGAGCCACCTATCTCTTAATTAGTCTGTGAAGAGTTACATCTACACACTACTAGAGGGTAATTCATCCAACCTGTTTTAGACACCCATCGTAGGCTGAGATGAATCACTTTCTAAAGAGACTTATTGTTTTCACTGTAACTGTAGATGAGGTTGCTAACAAATGTATGTGGAGCAAAATCCCACCAGGAACATCAAAACCATAAGAAGAAGCCAGGTGATTTTTTTTTAAGTACCCAGTGTTTTGAGTTGCTAAATTTACACATTAAATAGTCTTATATGACATTATTCATTGTTTATTCTGGTTTACATTAGAGTAAAATGTGATCTTAGCCATAAGAGCAGGTATGTTTATAGTGAGAGACTCAGACAATAGCACCATCCCTACAGACCTTACCCCTAGAAAAACAGGTTCTCAATTCAAACACTTTAAAAAAAAAAAAACAAAACCAAAACACTGTTGTAAAGAGCCATAACAAAGATTGAGCATTAGATTGGATACTTTGAATTGAGACACGCCCATACATCAATGCTTTGTAGTACAGGCACACCAGGCTGTTTGAGAAGAGCCAGCAGGGGGATATCAGGCAATCTGCAATACTTGTCAAAGACTCCCTGCTGGCCTTTCTTCTTCAGAAATACAGATGCATCTCCCATTGTCCATCCCAGGGTTTGAACGTTCTGTGGTCGAGAAAGGTCAGGAATCCTGAGGATTCCTATCCCACTGGGAAGGCTGTCAAACTACTCAGAAAAATTTTTCAAATAAAATTCAGGAAAAGATTAACCAACTGAGAAACCACCAAATGAGGGACTGTGGTTTTAGGAATATTTCTTAAATCCCACTTGTTAAATTTCTACACAGGATGTAGCAGCTTGTGGGATGAACCACCATTTTGCATTTTGGGAAAACAGAATTACATTCTGCTTATAATAGGGACACTCTCAGATATATATAGGATACTTCTTGCCAGAACAGGGCCTTGTTGAATAGCTCCAGAATGGCCACATTCAGATACTAAAGCAATTTCTTTCTTTGAAATCAAGCTGTTCCTTTCATTTTTCCCCACATTTTTCTACAGAACTTCTAACAGAGTATCTTAGTAAGCAAGTGACTCCTACTACGCAAAGCCCAAGGATATCCAGGGCCTATATAATGCAAGAGAAATACTAGAACTGAATCCAGTGGAGAACTGAGGTATGCAATGCTAGATTTCACCTAACTGTCTTGTAGCCTCATCAAAATGAATTTTCAAGCTTTGAATATTTAAGAAAAAAAACCAACCAAACAAACAAAAAACAACCCTGTAGGGAGAAATCAGTTTGAATAATTTTTGTTTCTGTGAAACAGAAAAGAACACAGATATCCATACGACTCCAACATTTTGCTTAAAAAATGGTGGGTAAAAACCTCTAATCTGATTCCCTAATGTCAGAGAAAAGCTGTTTCAATTGCTTTTCTGTGGGAAAAGGCTGGCACTCAGTAACCAGTTAGGTTGATCACAGCTGGTTATTTCCTATAGATATATCAGGAGTTATTTTATTGATCCATTGTCAATTTTTCTGATTTGAAGAAAATTATTTGACTTCAGGGGAGCATTACAAACTTCTTGAACTCCACACTTCTTTTGGTGTGTGTGGCTCTTATTTATTTATGTTTAGCACTAGCAGCTTCCACTAATCAGCTGCAGAATGCAAACAGAATTCCAGCTGGCCTTGGCAAGAGACTCTGCTGGGAAGTAACCCCAGACAGCTTCACTGTGGCAATTAAGCACTCATTCATTAGTAGTGTGAAAATATAAAGGCTGCTGGAGGAAAACAGACATATATCACATCCAAACTTTTGAAGGAAGGATATTTGTGTTAATTTCACAGATTCCGTTGCCCCAAATCAATTTATTTCAACCCTGTGAGAAGGTGGCTTGAACTGCAAACAGTGGTTTGTGAAATCTATTTTCTTTCTTCCTAATGAAAGATTTCACTTAGTAACCCTCAGGAACAAACCAGGCCCACACTTCTGATCTATACACAGTCTTCTTCATAATTTCCATGAACATTTTATGTTGGGAATTAATCCAATATCATAGACACACTGGACCAGCTGCTATTGCAAATTGCTTATGCTGTGATTCAGAAGTAGGCTAGAGCTTGGAGAAATTTGCAATTTTTGGTGGCACTTGTATGTACAGCTCTAAGGTTAACCCTCTAAGCCTAAGCAGGAAAAAATCATTTACAGAGGAGTGAGGGATAAGGTATAACTGAGGTGCTGGAGTGAATCAGTGTCACTGAGGGCAGTTTTGCTGTCAGCCATGGTTCAATAGAATGTCTGACCATACCCTTAAGAAGAGCCTGATGGTAACCAAATGGGTTGCATTTGTAATCACTTTTATGCTTTGACTTAGGAGACGATTAATCTTGTTGACTTTAAAGAGGAGTTCAATGCAACTACTGCCAAATGTTCAACCACTGAAGACATTCATGGACCCAGGTATTTTTGGAAGGGAACTTATATCTATTCTAAGGGAAGGGAGGGAAGGGAATCCTACCAAGGTTGAACTATTTTCTATTGCATCCATTACTGGCAGAAAATAGTGGAAGGGCAACAACTAAGACCTTGTTAAGACCCTTTTTTTTCTGAAAACCATCTTGCAATGGTCTGAAATACCTTAAAGTAAATTGTGGTTACACTAGTTGGCATATAGAGCCAACAGCCCATTAGCCAGATGAAAATTGCTGCAATGTGACAGATGTTTGACTCCATTTCTGCCTGGAGGCTGGTGTAAACCAGTAACATTAGTGCTTTGCCAGCTGGATAATATTCCTACACTAGATATTATTTCTTGCTCAGGTAATTCAGTGACTGTCCATTCTTTGTTAGAAATGAAGGAAAAGAATCAGCCCAGGCAAAAGGTAATTAATCTTATTAAAACATACCAAAACACAACAACTGGAACTCATTACACTAAAACAAGATTGAGCTTCTGGTCTCAGTTTAATTCCTTGAAGATAAATGTCCAGAAGTAAGCACTTTTATCCCTGTGGCACATTTATTAAAACTCTTAAAAGAGAATCAACAATTGAAAATCAGCAAAAAGTCCAAATAACTAATTTGAACCATGCAGAAGTATTCTAGGTCACCACTAATGAATCTGACAAGGTAGGGTGTAGAAAATGGTGATAAAGTGCATTTGTTCTATATTAGACAAGCAGTCCATTCAGTAACAATTATTTGGGAATATTTCTTAAGTCAAATATACTTTCCTTGAAATAGCAAAATAAAACTAATAACATAAAAATGTTTTTCTTTATACATATCGATTTTCAGAGCAAACTCCTATATTTGTATCTTCCACCTCAGTCTTTTGGTGATCAAAAACCTTTGGTAGTTACATTAAAAAGTAAAACTCTTATTTTTCACTATAGCCACCCACTTCTCTATATAAAATAAGTAACTATTATTTATGATAGTTTTCAAACTCTGCCTTTAGTATCTGGCTGGTACCTTATTTATATCACAAACACATTCCAGCAACAAAGTCAAAACAAAATGTCGGAAACTTTTTTTACTGAATTCTGCTGTAACAACCCAACAGTAAAAAATTTCCTCTCCCTTCCCCAGAAGCCATAAAATATTAAATGCTTTGTAAGCCTGATTCTAGGTGATATGGCTCTCAAGTTAACAAAAAAATTAACTAGCATATGCACTCAAAAGTAGCTTGTGTTCACTGGTACAGAACCACAGCCATTTTCAGACTACCAGGAACATGTGCAACTACATAAGCTATACAATTATAAGGATGTTCTTTGGAAAGTAATATTTGAAGAGTAACAAAACTCATAGTTTATTCGACCTGCATATAAAACCATTGAAGTATAATACATTTATCATATTAAAAATGCATCATTAAAATTTAAAAGCAGGTGCAGTTACTCAATAAGCTAATGGTATAGTCTGAAAACTCCACTCAAGATTGTATTGTTGAATTCCCATTGGGATAAAACAGAGAGAGAAAAATAGAGGGAAGAAATTGGAGTGACCTTGCACCAAGGTGTTAGTGCCTGATGCTATATTTCTGGTAGACTGTGGTTGAGCTCCACTCTGAGGATCTTTAAAGCACTGCATTTTCTGTGCTGTGAGTGGATGCATGCTACAAGCATGAAAAAAAGCAACAGCTAAACTCTACAGAGAGGTACCGTGGATGACTCTGCGTGACAGTAAGACAAAGGCAGTCTGATGAAGGAAAGGAATTAATACATATTAACAGAAAAATAATAAAAATTGAAGCAAGTGACAATTTCCCCCATAATTTTGAAGAACACATATATTCATAAAATGAACTTGTACGAGTCCTGGAGAAGGTGAATAAGTGAGGGGATTTCCAATTTACATAGTACAGAAATTAGTGGCCTTCTCAAAGAAGCATCTGTGTTTTCAAGAAGTTCTGTCTTTTTTTAAGAGTTCCAAGACAAATTTATTTCATTTAACTAAAAGCTTAAATTCTAAAACAACCATTTGTTTGGCTTCACAGATATAAGATTCTTTACAGATGGAGCACATCACAAATCCCTTTGACTGTGTCTGTTTTAGCACTGTAGAAGTGTGTATATAGATACAGCTAGGTTGACCAGGAGATATACATCTCCACTGTTTGACGTTTAGGATATTCTTCTTTGCTCTGAACTTAACCTGAAAAGAAATTTGCCTTATTCATATCACTCCATGTAAATGGACCCAAGCACAGTAAGTGGGGAAATTGTGGGATCCACCTCCAAACTGCACCATGAGGACAATGCACTTTACTTCAGTAGGAACCACTTTTGGGCGAATTCCCATTGCAGGCAAAATTTAAGTTGACTGATTTCCATGATTGTAAAATATTTGTTGCTTTGAAAGTTGGGAATATGAAGGAGTTTCTCTTTTCATCTCATATTTTTGAAGGCAAGAAAAGTAGATCTGGGCTACCTCTGAGGGACAGAAATGACACAAACTGATAGTGGGATGGTATCTACCAGGCAGTCACATTCTTTTCAGGAAAAGAGATAGAGCTGAAAGACTATGTGGTCTTAAAAACTGCATTTCAGTTCAGCCTATGCTCAAAGTGTTGGTACTTAAATGCCCATGTGTTTTTGAGGTCTGCTTTATTTAAGACAGAACTGCAAGGGTGTAGGCCACATAGTACCAGGTAACATTCATGGGTTTATTCATAGATGAAGTTTATAAATAATCACAGAATAGTTTAGATTGAAAAAGACCTTTAAGATCATCAAATCCAACCAGTGACACACTGCTGCCAAATCCCCCTCTAAACCATGCCTGTAACAAGTCCACCACTAAACCATGTTTTTAAGTGCCACACCTACATGCTTTTTAAATCCCTCCAGGAACGATGACCTCACCACTTCCCTGGGCAGTCTTTGGTAATGTCTTGGTAATGACCACTCTATCCATGAAGAAATTTCTCGTAATACCTAATCTAAACCTCTTCTGGCACCTTAAGGCCATTTCCTCTTTTCCTATCACTTATAACTTGGGAGAAGAGATTGACCCCCACCTTGCTGCAACTTCCAGTGGTCGTAGAGGTAAGATCTCCAGTTCCCACGGCTCATGTTTAAGTGCTGTCAACCAGCACTGGTCCTTTTCCACTGAGCAACTTCCCAGTCACTCATCCCCCAGCCTATAGCACTGCATGGGGTTCTTGTGACCCAAGGGCAAGTCTTGTCACTTGGCCTTGTTTCATCTCATACAGTTGGCTTCATCCCATTGATCCAGCCTGTCCAGATCCCTCTGCAGAACCCTCCTACTCTCCACAGATCAACACTTCCACCCAAGTTGGTATTGTCTGCAAACTGCCTGAAGATTCACTCCATCCCCTTTTCCAGATCATTGATAAAAATATTCGCTCCAAGACTGAGCCCTGGCAAGCCCCACTTATGACCAGCCACCAGCTGGATTTACTTCCATTCACCACAACTCCCTGGCCCTGGCCATCCAGCCAGTTTTTTATGCAGAAAAGAGTACACTTGTCCAAGCCATGTGTGCCCAGGTTCTCCAGGAGAATGCTCTGGGAAGAGGTGTCAAAGTCTTCAGTAAAGTCCAGGTAGAGAACATCCTACAGCTTTTCCCTCACCCACTAAGTAGTTCACCTTGTCATAGAAGGAGAGAGGGTCAGTCAAACAGGATCTGCCTTTCATGAGCACATGCTGGCTGGACCTGATCTCCTGGTTGTCCTGTACATACTGTGTGATGGCACTCAAGGTGAGCTGCTCCGTGACCTTCCGCAGCATTAAGGTTGAACTGGTCATTCCCTGCATCACTACAGGCCCTTCTTGGGGATGGGCATCACGTTTGCTAAGTACCAATAAACTGGGACCTCCCCAGTCAGGCAGAACTTCTGGTAAATGACTGAAAGTGACTTGGTAAGCACTTAATGTCAGTTCCCTTGTTACCCTTGGGTGGATCTCATCTGGCCTCATAGACCTGTGTGTGTCTGTGTGCTGTAGCAGGTTGCTGACCATTTTCCCTTGGATTTTGTGAACTTCATTCTGCTCCCATCCCTGTCTTCCAGCTCAGTGGTCTGGGAACCCCGAGAGCAACTGATCTGACTAATAGTAAAGATCGAGGTAAAGAAGGCATTAAATGCCTCAGCCTTTTTCTCACCCTTTGTCACAATGTCTCGTCCTGCATTGAATAAAGGATGAAGAGCCTCTTTAACCCTCCATTTGTTGCTCAATTCTTTATAGAAACATTTTTAAAATCTTTCTTATATCAGTAACGAGACTAAGTCCTAGCTGGGTTTTGGACTTTCTGATTTTCTCCCTGCATAATTTCACAACATCCTCATAGTCCTCCCGAGTGACCTGCCCCTTCTTCCAAAGTTCATAAACTCTTCTTTTTTTCCTGAGTTCCAGACAAAGCTCACTGTTCAGCCAGGCCAGTGCTCTTCCTTGCTGGCTGAACTTTCAGCACATGGGGATGGCCTGTTCCTGCACTTTTAATATTTCCTTCTTGAAAAATGTCCAGCTTTTCTGGACTGTTTTATTCTTCAGTACTGCCTCCAAAGAGACTCTGTCAACCAGACTCCAAAAGAGGCCAAAGTCTACTCTCTGTAAGTGGCAGTTCTGCTGACCCTCCTCCTCACTTCAGCCACCAGTCCTTCTCTATTTGCAAACACCAGATCCAGTCAGGCACCTTCCCTGGATGGCTTAGTCACCAGCTGTGTCAGGAAGTTATCTTCCACACACTTCAGGAACTTCCTAATGAGCTGGCCAGCTCTAAAAAGAATTGAGAAATATGTTTATCTTTTGTTCATCTTTTAGTTGGCATCTGATAAAAATAAAGAAAAATAAATGCCACTCTTGACAAAAATGAAGAGGAAAAGGTAAAAATAAAGAATTTTAAAATATTGCTTCAATCCTTCTGCGGATTATTGGGCATTTTGTCAGTGATCAATGAAATTTTATGACCCCCCAATATTGGCTCAAAAAGCTTTGCCATGTCTGTAAGGCATTATGAAACGTGAAAGTTTTATGAAATGCCAAACTCCCACAGCTTCCAGACGCACTTAAATACTGGGGCATTGCCGTGGAAGTCAGAAGCCTCAGTAGGAAATGTGCAAGGAGCTTTTGACAAAAAAAAGCGCAGAACTGTGGGACCATTCACTGGGTGAGGGAAAAACGTGAGTCCCTCTCCTGCCTCTTCTGAAACAACTGTCCTCTATGATAGAGTAAGGGTTTTTTGGGTCCTGTTCCTTCAAACATGCCTGAACAGGAATGTGCAGAAGTAGCAAATTAAGCGTAGAAATACATTATTCATGTGTATGTATGTATGCATTACGGAAATTGTCTCCTTCACTGAGCAAAGCTTTGTCTTGGAATTGATATGGATATACACTTTCTGAATGTAGGCCACACAGCATCAGGTTATCCTGCTTACAGCACCATCTCACTGTGTAAAGAGACAAAGACGAGGCAAGGTGTCACAGACTCAATTTGTATTGCTGAAAAGCAGTGTGCTAAATGCTGCTTAACTGAAACATAACCTGAAGGCCTGCAAAGAAAAACATTTTTGAGGTGTAAATTCCTTTAACATAGTTGGCACCCATGCCCCAAACATGAAAATATATGAAGTATACACACCTGAAGTATTCACAGCCTTACGGGGCATTGACGCATATGCTCTTTCTTCATATATAAGTATTATGCAAGCTTCAAATTAAATGATGCAATGCATTTGAGTATCTCAATAAACTTAAAAGAATACAGCTAACATATCTAGAAGCAGATGAACTCCCAGTAAAATTAGAAGGTCAGAAAGATTACTATGCTTCAATATGTTACATGTTTCTTGAATTTCACTGGCAAAGTACACTGCAAATTGGCCCAGAACTCATTATCAGTTTGGAAGTTGAAACTGTCATTCATTTTCTGCCGATCAAACAAGGAAACTTAGTTTGGTATGCTTTTAAGTTTTCTATCAACTTAAATGAAATAGTTAATTTTTCAGTATTTGTTGTTCATTATTCACTAAGGAAAATTATCTGTTTTATAATTTATCATTGATGTTCTATTTATGTACCGTGAGTGGTTGTCATAGTTTGTTTTTCATCTTTCAAAAATTAAAGATGAACTAGTTCTTTTGTTGTTATCCACAAATGAAAGAAATGAAAACTTGTTCTTCAGGTTCTAAATCTATATGTTTGCACTGACAATATATTTCTCTCAAGAGAAGTCACCTTCATTGTGAACTTTGCCCAGTTCCTGGTTTATTGGGTAATATATCAAATGGTATATTTAGGGGAACACTGCATAGCTTACTGTTTCATCCAGAAAATTTGCATTATATCATTAATATATTTTCAATAATGTTGAAAATTCAACAGTTTTAAAATATTTTCATCAATGCTTCTCCCTGATAAGCAGGGAGAAGTAGAAAAAAAGTAGGAACAAAGACTTATAGACAAATACCTTTATTCCCAACTCACGTTATTTTTAATTGCTACTCCTCTTGACTTTTGAGTCTTGTCCTTACAACAGTTAGCTGTGAAAAAAAAAATCCACCAGGTGTTCAAATTCATAAACACAGATAAATTTTGCAGCGCGTACAGAAAAAGCTGATGAATATTCTTACCACAAGCTCATGTCCATATGTTTAGACACTCTCCAACCACTGCACTTTATGTACAGGAAGCTCAGGTTTGAGAATAGTCTCTTTTATGGACAACGTTGCAGTGCCTATTCAGGGGCATAAGTATACACAGCCAGGGAAATCTTCAGTGACTTAAATTACAGGCCATGCACACAAAGCTGGCAGACGTGACCCAGAAAGTGCAGAAGACCACTTCCTTTCTGACCAGTAGCCAACGGAAGAGATACCCTGAGGAGCTGAAAAGGCACCAACTGCAGCTGTCATTAGGGAATAAAATCTTTCCTCTCATATTCAAAAAAGATAATATAGAGTATTTTGTCCACAAACTACACTTCTACTTCCCAAAACTGTACTGAGGAACAGTTTTGGGAAGATGTGCAAAGTTTTCAGGTGCTTAAGAAACCCCAGCACATGCCTGAGTTCAGTGAAGAACAAAATGCCAAGATCAGCTGTGAATATGTCTTCCAGTGACCTACTTTAAATGCATGCAAGTTCTAAATTGCATCATGCCTGTCTTATGTGTGGATGTTACGACCACTGAACCCCAAGGGTAAGGTCAGCCATGTCCACCATCCTCATGCTCGCTACAGCCCAACAGTCTGACAACCTGTAAAGTAGCAGGGGAATGCTCGGAAAGGAGAGCCTGAGTGGATCCACGTTTGAATTCCTGCATGAAAAATTACTGGGAGATTCCATGAAATAAAAAGCCAGCCCATGTGCTTGTATGGCTCTCCAGTGTCTCAAATCGCTTTTTTCATTGACAAGGTGTGAGACTGGGCAGTGACTGACAAGAACTTGGGCCAACAAATGGTATTTTGAGAATAGCATTGAGAGAATGATTTAAACGTGTTTGACATTGTATTTAAGTATGGTTGATAATTGGTGATAACCATTGGTGATAACCTTACCATTGTGCCTCTTTCCCTTAAGCACTCAAGATGTATGGGAGTTAGGCATGTAAGTTACTTGTTTCAGGAAATAGAGACAAAAGTGGACGTCTCAAGAAGAAAGTGAGTCAATCCCACAGGGAAAAACAATCTGTTAAGAACCCAAAACTCTTGGCAGGCAGCCCAGACCCATATCTCTTCCTAGATAAAATTCTTCACAATGTACAACTAAAGGGAATGTTAAAGGAAATGAAAAACCTGGATTGTGATACTAAAGCTTTTTATTTGAGTTCCCAACTAATTGCTTACAGACACTGTAGTAACAAGTCAGAGCATTTACCTGTGCTTCAGTAAACAGTACAACAGCCACAAGAGTAGCATATTCATTAGTCTCTGTGGTAGTAAAATATTATTATCTTCAATTTCAGCATGTACAGTTTCATTTGCAAAACAATTGTGTAGTACAGACACAAGAACAATTTTGAAAAGCACAGAATTCCTTCTTGAAAAATCACAGTGTTAACTCCCCTAAGCTTAAGGAACTGGTTTAACTGGGTATGCAGAAAATATTTCACAACATGGATATTTAAAAAAATAAGTTTAAAAGCTCAAGGACATCAAATTCCATACCAGAGCTGTCAAATAAGTTTTAGAATGTCACAACACAAGTTCCAGAGTGAGCTCAGCACAAATTCTGTGAATGCATGAATATCACAATGATCTTTCCCACAAAAATAATTGGCAACCAATGTATCCTAGCAGGTCTCACAATCCCCATGCAACACAAGGCACTATTTGGATTGGAAGTATTGTGTAGTAACTGGGGCACACCCTGTGTATTTATCAGAGATTTCTACACTTACACAATAGATTTTTCTCTTCATAATTATTCAGTATCATTTACTTCAAGTGTAGCTTTTCCCTGCCTTTCAAATAGGTTTTGGTGGACTAAATATTAATAATGTTCTGAAATATAAAATCTCCTCCAAAAGGATGTAGTTACAATCCATAATGAAATAAAGTTACAGAGTATTCAGCCCCTATGGGCTGAACATGGATTCTCCTGTACCATTTTACAGTTAAATAATGACTGGACTCCCTGCTAATGAGGTTTTAGAACTCTATTTTGTTCTCAAAATAGTTTGCCTTCTACATATTTGTCGTTTAGATGATTACTATAAGCTTTTTGTATTGAAAAAAATACTTTCACAGTTAAGGGATTTTTGTTCATGTATGTGAATGAATCAGTGGTAGTAAATTCCACAGTTCAGTTTTGATAAATGTTGTCTGCAGTGGGTTTTAACAACAGACAAAGAAGAAAATACCTTAAGTATTTATTAAGTTGATTGTAACATGCGTCGTATGTGACCATTTTTAATAAAACCACTAGTAACATCCAGTTCTATAAGTGAGAGGAACTGATGTACTTACTAACTCCTGTTTCTAATACTCTGGAGATGAGAAGGGAGGGAGCAAGGAGTATACCTGAAATTTAAGTTGCTCTTTTGCAAATATCTGCTACTCAGCTACTCCCTTTTGTTTCAGTTGGAGCTTTATAATGTTTTGTACTTATCCTTACAGCGACAAGGAAAGACAAATCATTACTTCTGTTATATAAATGGGGAATTTAGGCGAAGAGAGGGATAGAGGGATTTGTTCAAGGTCACTCGAGCACTCTAAAATAATGCTGGAAAATGAATTTTTCTAGTCCCATGCTAACAAGTTATTAAATCACATTTCCTCTCAGTGTGGTATTATACTCCAATTTGAATTTGGGGGGGGTTATAGACTACTTTTGCTATTTGTAGCTGAAAGCACACAGAAGAATGGAAAGGAATGGAAGGAAGATGTTGACAATAAAATAAAGGTCTTCTCTTCCTGCTAGAGTAAAAAAATATGGTATAAATAAGCTCATTTCATAATACAGAAATGGCAGAGCAATCTCATGGCACAGAGTTTCCGTATACAACAGAAAAGTATTAATGCCCATTCTCTCAAGGATGCTACCAACGTGTATCATTTTACTACCTTGTAGGAGGCAAATTCCCCTTCAGCCTGGCATTTGGTTATCAGTCTAAGTGTGTCAGTGATCCAAGTTCAAAACAAGAAAGTCAGTTACGGCAAAGAGATAACATGATTGCTACCTAATAATGAGGTATTTAAACATAGCAGGGCACTTGAAAACATGTGGGTGTAAATTCACTGAGAGGAGAGGGCAGACCAGTGTTCATTCCATACCTGCTCCCTGCCTTCACAGGAATGAGAAGCCACCACCAGGCTGACAATATATGGGCACAGTGATCCTAAAACCTAAACCCCTTTCTTCTTCAGAGAATCCAAAGCTTAATCAAAGCACACACAAACTTTCCTTGTGATACTTAGTGATGTATTTGCAACAAATATCTGGGAAGCTTTGGGTTTGGGAGGAGGAGAAAAGACATGCAGCCTTGTACATTAAATATTTGAATATGTTTGCCTTTCCTTTGTCCTTATACCTTACATATGTCATTTGTTTTCTGACAATGTGAACTTTATTTGAGGTCTTTTGTGAGCCCTGCCTGTGTTTTTATAGAGAGAGAACCATGTGGACACAGATGGGGCCTGTGAATGCTTCTCAAGGGGTTGAGGGGAAGACTGTTTCTCCTCTTTTCCTTAGAGGAGAAACTACACCCATATACTTCAGGTTCGGTTTAGTGATTTAGAGCTAACTTCTATATTTGAAGAACAAAAGAAAAAAAAGGAAAGAAAAATAATTTAGTTCAGTTCTATGAATAACTGGGCACTTATAATTTAACAGCCCAGTTCTGATCCAAGTAAAACAGTAATTCCCTTGAAGTTGGTGAAATGGTGCTGGATTTACCTCAGGGCAGAATTTGGCCCCCCACTAGTGATCCGCTATTAATAGCTTTGCATTGAGAAAAATCATTGAATAAAATAATTACCTGTCTTGTCAGTGGAACTATTCTTTTTTTTTTTTAATGTCCTACATAAAATCCTTAGACCAAAATTCAAAGTGATGTAGAATAAATTAATTAATTGGGGAATTAATTGGGCCACGTTGCCTTTTTTAAAACTAAGCTGTGTTTTAGTTATATTTTGTTATGTGCCCAAAGGCTCCTGGGCATGGATGGCCTATAAATACAAATGGATAACATATCATTAAGAATAAAGCTACCACAAAATAGTTTCTCTGTTTTTCCATACAGGTCTGAGAGCAATAACAGTGGAGTGGTAGTGAAGAAACAGCTGGGGCTGTGAGAGGATGCTATGGAGAAGATTGTTTTTCTGACAGAAATGACTATGCTTCAGCTCATTGTTTTTTCCCTCCTCCTTCAGCCTCCTCCCCAGTCCTTCACTGACTTTTCGTCTCTGTTCATGCTTGGCAGCATTAGGTAGCTCCCATTTCCATCCTGCTTACATTATCTCTGATGTGTTTTCTGCAGGACCTGATCTCAGGCAGCTCCTTCTTTCAGGTTCTTCTCTGCTCTTGGGCCTAAACCCCTCTCTGTATACTTTGTTTAACCTCAGCTGCACCACACACCCACAAGTGCTGTGTAGAGTAAAACCCCCCAGACCTGCAAGCCCCATCTTTATTTTTAATTCGTCCCTCTCTTTTTTCAGCTATATGTTTTATTGTTTTTCAGGCAGTATGAAAATATATCTTATGTTTAAAAAAAAATACTTAAAAAGAATCTTTTGACTTTACCAATTCTTGATGTAAAAACCCACCTGGCATTTTGACAGCAAATGATTAAAAGCCTTTCTCAGTATTTTACAAGCAAATATGAATTTTAACAAGATAACTAAACTTACAGAAATGAAATATTCTATTGTTGTCTAGTGCTAAACTAGCTGTCAAGTTTGAGACACTTGCAGTTAGTGTTAGGAATGATTAGAATGAAGATATGTTAAAAAGAAATACAGGCCAGGTTTTGCTCATGTGTTGCAGATATAAAATTCAGATTTATAGACTCTTTGGATGACACCAGCAATAAAGTGGTGATTTTGTTCTGGGGTTTTACATTCTGCTCCACAGATCAGTATATATCATGTGCCTACATTTTTGTTTTAAACATACCAGTTCTCAAAGTACTTGCAAGTTAAGGTATGAGGGAACTTTGCTAAGAATGGGTTGTCAGGACTGTTGGAGTAATTAACTGAAAAAACGATTTTTTGCAAACTTACTAGAAAAGACAGTGAGAGAAAAGAAAATAGGCTGGAAGTGCCAGTGGAGAGAGAGAGGCAGAGAGGTCAGGAACCCAAACAGCTTTCTGAGGAGGATGTGGGAAAGGAGGGAGGGATGGACCACTGTTTAAAACTGCATATGAAGGGAATAAAGCTAATGATTAAATGTAAGGACCGGGATGGACTGTCTGAGGTACACTGACATAGTAAAAGACAGTGAGACCTCTTCACCCCAGCATAGGGAACAATGACAGAACATGGTTTAAACAGCATTGATATTCTTCCCTCACAACTGGTCCCTTTTTATGTGCTTTCTAATCACTGTCAAGAATACTGGCATCATATCTGTCAGTCAGGCCCATTATCCCCATGTCACTGATGACTAAGGTGTCATTACCCTTCCAGCAGAGCCTTCAACAAGTCTGGCAGTTTCTTGCTGCATGGCGTCTCAGCATGCACATTTTCCACTCACTTGCGCAGCCAGGTAGACACTCCTGAGGAGTGGCTGAGGGAACTGGTGTTGTCTAATCTGGAGAAAAGAAGTGTCAGGGATGACCTTCTCACTCTCTACAATTACCTGAAAGGGGGCTGGAGTAATGAATGCATGGGTCAGTCTCTTCTCCCAGGTGACAAACAACAGGACAAGAGGAAATGGCCTCAAGTTGTTACAGGGGAAGCTTAGATATTATATTAGGAAAAAAACTCTTCACAGACTACCCAGAGAAGTGGTGGAGTCCCCATCCCTTGGAGGTATTTAAAAGATGTGTAGATGTAGCACTAAATATGAATTAGTGGTGGACTTGGCAATGCTGGGTTAACAGCTGGACACAACGATCTTAGAGATCTTTTCCAACCTAAACAATTTCTCTGATTCTACATCGGAACATACTTCTGGAATCTACCAGAAGACAGATTGTTCTCAGGATGTGTTGACTTTTCTGTAGTGCTGTTTTAGTATCACTTCTCTAATTTTGGTGCCGCCTTTTTGGCTTATGAATAGCACTGTCTCAATGCCCGTGAAAAAAGAATGATGTGGACTGGAAGTGTACCTAGATTCATTATTATTAAAGTGTTATTTTACAACAGTTTGGTTGAACTAAAGTTTTCAAACAGATATTCAGCAGTTACAACTCTGGATATGTTAGTTGCGATTGTTCTGAATGCACCTTTTTACCGTCAAAAATGTGATGTTTTGAATCATGTGTTTTCATATAAGTTTCCTATTAAATTGCCAGTCTTGAACAATCTAAGAAGTTTGGGAATAACATTGAATTTCCCAAGCTGTGACACTAGTATGTGAGACAGAGCTTTGAATTTACTTACTCCTTTAAAATGAGTTTTTCTGCACAATCATACAAGCTTGTCTTCTCAGCCAAGTTCAGCACCTGGACCAAATGAGAAGCTGTGAATAAAACACAACAAATATGCATGGATATGGCAGAATCTCATCTATGAAGGTCAGTGTGTTCTCTTTTTGAGCATGGAAAATCCACTGCTATATTTATGACTAAAAATACAAAAACACCTTCATATATTAGACTTTTAGTTTTTCTTGTGTGGCAATGGAATTCACATTCTGAAGACTGTGGCAAAGATGATGCCCTAATTGCTGGGGCTTGTCCACAAAATGACTCCATGTTCATATAATTTTTCAGAAGGCTTTATTATTATCAAGAACAGAGAAGAAACTTTTTCTCCCTCCAGCCATGTTAGTTGGAGACATCGTCTCTGTGTGACTGTGTGCATCTCTCTCTGCAGCACAGTCTCACAAATATGAAAACAAACAAAGACAAAGCTTTTTCATTGGTCAAGGAAAGCACCTTACCAAAACATCTTTCATTATTTACATTCTTCTCCTGGGAACCTACAGAAGTTCCCTTTTAGAAATGGAGTAAGTGTTACAATTCGAGACAACTCTGACTGACCTGATGCTGCAAGAATCTGGCAGGCAGGAAAGCCTAAAAAATCTTCCTGTGTTTCCACAGAAGACAGCAAACAGAAGAGGCTGGGATGCTGAACGAGTGCATGGCTTAGACACACAGAAGTTGGATGGGGGGAGGTTTCACTCATATAGGCAAGTAAAATCTTAGCCAACTCTACTAACCATGTTCATGGACTTGTATTCAAAGTACCCCTAAAAATTAGGCTGAATTCACAAATCTGAGGTAAATTTGCAAATTTTACCCTAAGAAGAGCTAGAATCACATATCTCTCTACAGCACCCTACCCCAACATTACTTCCCTGGCTCTAACTTGGGAGCTACTAATACTATACCATATCAAAGGAGGCCAAAATGAAAGAGAAAAAAAAAGAAAAAGGAAGTAAAATGTCTTCTCAGAGCTCTTGTCTTTGCTGGAATGTGTACATCAGCCATTAACATGTATTTCTTTACAAAACCTGTGATTTTTTTCTGTTTGAGAAAGAGTAAGACCTGTATAAGAGGAATATGAGGCATTGTCTTCAGATTAGGTTTAAATTCGTACTTGGCCTAATTTTAATTCATAAAATGCCTTTGAGAAACTAAATTTAATATGAGAAGGTGTGTATAATGTAACTCTTATAAAGAAAATCAGACATTACTTCAGTATCTTGTAAGACAGGTTTTTGAATTAAGCAGAATGCATGCAATAAAACTGTAACCAAAATGATTAGCATAAGTAACTGAAAAAATCTGATTATAAGAAGGCAAAGTAGTTTAACACATGACCACATTCATAAGTATGAAATATTATAATTCTATTGTCTATTCTTTCTGTGAAAAGTTAGCTCCTTCAGGAATGTCTTAATGAATAATAAAACTGACTTGATTTTCCCACTGCAGTCAACTTTGCTGTCAGGCTATTAATGATTCATAATGACTGTATGTTTAATAGTTTTATGCCAGATAAAGCCGTCCAAGAGAAGCAAGTAGCCAGTGTCACTTCTGTAGCTACTCTCTTGATATTTTCAGAAATATTGGTAAAAACAATCTCTAAAAATGCAGAACAGCTGAGTTACAGTGGGAAAATGGTTTTGAATCACCCAATAACATCAGTGCTGAAGTCATATAAAATTCTTTATTACATTACCTCTGCTGTAGAAGAAAACACAGAGGACGAGATTGCATGCTGTTCATAACAAATAGCATATTTTCCTATTCATATCATTTCATATTCTTGTATATTTTATTTTCATAATGCAGTGATTTGGATAACACAACTAGCCAATGCTTAAATGAGAATAAAATGTGTACTTGGAGAATAGCTGAGAAGAATAACACTCAAATCAGTTCTGCATAAGATGATAAACAACCAGACTGCTCTGAAGCTGTAGGAGTTTATCTACTGTATATGTAAATGTTTTTCTTTGCTTTGAGGAAAGCCTTTGCAAGAACAATGTCCTTTAACAAGAGTCTAAAAATGCATGTGAAATCCAAACATAATAACACTGTTATTCTGCCACTTATTAACAGAACAACAGGTCTTACAACAATTAGATATGAATATTGCAAACTGAATTTAATATTAAGCTGTCTTTGAAATGCCACTTTGCAGCAGGTTTTCAAATGCTAAAAGCACAGCGGGAGGCTAACTCCATCTTCAAATATTAAATCAAAACCTTTTTTTAACCTGATAAACCTTTCTGAAGGCAAGTTCTCCTATTCAAGAGAGAATTATTAAACTATCAGGCAAGGAAACTAAACCTTGCAGCCTATTCTTGGCACATGGTATGTGCCCACAATGATTAAAAACAATAATGAAAAGGATTAATAACATCTTAGAATAGTGCCTGAGAACATTCTTAACTAAACACAGGGTATAAACTGCTAATAAGTCCAGTGAATTGGAAACAGCACATACTCAAACATGGTCCCACTTTCTCAGCTAGAAATCTCATGTTAAATACAAGTCAGTCAGAAACATTCCTATAGCCAGTTACATGCCATTGAAAAGACCAAAGGTCTCTAGAAAATGGTAAATGGAAGGACATCTCACTGAAAAACACCACAGAAGAATCACAGAGACACATTCTGTGCTTGAATACCTGCTCCTAATAGCAGCAGGAACTGTATGCAGTCTTGATATATTTGGCCCATATTAGTGACAGAAACCACTTATTAAGCCATATAAAACAATACATCTCACAGAATTCTGTCCAATCCAATTTTTAATGTCCCAAGTGAAAAAGCTTCCCTTAGAAGATAGTCTAATAGTGACAATTGGCAGGAAATATACCTGGTTATTTTGCCTGTGTTTATCTACTATTTTTCTTTTCAGCCTTAGCTCAGTTGTGCCAGGACTTGTATCAGACAATTCTTTTCTGGCCCTGACAGTTCCAGGGCATTTTCAATGTGTTATGGTCTTCCTTTAAACAATGCTATGTAAGTTTTCACATTTAGCTTACTGATTCCCGCCCCCTCCACCCAATGTCAACAATTTCTTGTTTCCTAATTACTTTGGCACTTTCCAAACTGCAATCCTGATAATGAGATATCCGGGAAGGAATGCAGTACCATGGATGGGATCATACAGAGTGCTAGTGAAAAGGATGACTCTCTTCAAACTCTGTGGTGAGGTGCTTCATTCCAAAACAGATTTTTTTTGCTATTACTTCACATCACAAGTCAGTTTCCCATTTAATGATGGTTTCTTCACCTCACATGAATCCTTTCAATTTCTGTGTGGTATGAGTATTTCAGATTATTATTTTGTTTTTTAACTCACACCAGCTCAGCATGTAACCGACGTTGCTGTTTTCTATCCTAATCTCTCTGGGATGCCTTTTATTGCTCTTCTATCTTTGTGATTAACCCTCTTATTGAATTTACACTATCTTCCAAATTATTGATGTAAAGGTTAGATAAAAGACTGAACACAAACCCCACCAATATTCCTTAAGATGCTTCCCCATATGATGAAAAAATGACAACAATTAGTTGTCACATACGTAATTTTCACGTCACTCATTCACATAACAATGGTCCTGGCTGGAAAGTTTTTATGCTGGTTTTTTTTGTATATGAAGGCAAAATTTGCATGCATTTAATCTACTGTTCTCTATTCTTTCCTTTGGACTATTTCCACAGCACCACAATATTTCTCTGTGATTACTTTGCATGTGTGACCTCAAGCAACCTTCCATTGTTGTTTCCAGATCAGGAAACAGGCAGGCACATGTTTTGGAGCAGGCTCTGGATTTGCCTCTCAGCTGGTAGCTGCCTCCTCCCAAGTGAGATTGTGCCAACCAAGAGGTTTTTGTTTTGTTTCAGGGAAGTTTTTTTGTGCAGGGAGGTAAAGACTCAGCTGCACAGCTGTGTTTTTGGTGGCCACATCTTGGGCCACCCTGCTGTGAGGTTGTGTGAGGCCTTCTCCACGTCTGCTTCAGAGTTTAAGCTCACCTGCCCAATTTCAGGCTGGAGCAGAAAAGATGCTCCAACAGCCAACTCTGATCTCATCTGGAGAAACTGGAAACAACAGCAGCATGTTGTATATCCTAGATCACACTGAATAAAAACCAAGACACAATTCAGCTCATTTTCACATGATAGAGTTCTTTTGAGAGTAGGGGTCTAAGAGCACTCAGGATTCTAGAAGAGGTGCAATATTCTCAGGACTTATGGCTACGCTTGAGGGTCATATACACTAATATAGACTCATGCAATGCCTGTCCCCTAATAATATTTGGAATTTATAAAATTCAGCAAGCTGCCTTCACTCCAGGAATATCTCCTGTATAGATATTTAATCCCTTCTGATTACAGTATTGCATGCTGATGGATAGGTACAGAGGTTGGTAGGATGGTAGGAAGGTATCCTTCCCTCAAGTATCCTCTACTTTCTCCATAAAGTTATTAGCATCTCTCATCATAATATCCGTTGCAAACCCTTTGCATTGTTTTTGAGATTCACTGACTCATATAAACATATTGAGTGTGTTGTTTTCACCTCTCCTTTTTCTGTTCTTATAAATGTCCTGTACAGTCTCTCAAGAGCTAAGCTTGCAGTTTTAGGTTCTTTGTCTCCTTTCATGTGGTCTCTGTGCAGCAGGAGTTCATTCTAATTATTTATTTTTATTTATTTATTAATTGCTAATAACTTTATGCACAAAAAGTCGCTGTCACAGCAGTCTTCCAACCTGAAACTGTGGCATTGGCACTGTGTTTTGACATATAATGTTACTCTCCAGCATCTTTTCACCTCTCCACTTGAGGGATCACCTTAGATATTATTTCACTTACAACAATCACTCAAGTCAATTTCAGCTGTGCCCACCATTTCAGAACTAATAAATGCATTACGTTTGTCTTGTTTATTTTCCCCAAATATTTCTAAGCACTCCAGTTCATTGCTACTTTACATGTTTCCATGTATTTCCATCTTCCTCCACTGTGTGAGAGTGGATGCACTATGATTCCTTGTAAAAGTCAGATCTGATTTTATGACTACCATGCCATTTCTTCTTACAATCAAATGAAGAAGGAGCAAATAAAAGAGCATTCTCAGAAATCCCAGATTTGAACAATTTCAATTTTTATTAATTTGCTTAAAGTCTAAATAAAGCAAGCAAGTTTCTTACTCCTCCATAAATATTTTATTGACACTTTATAGTATTTAGTGCTGATCTATCTTCTTACAAACTCCTAATATGGGAAGGAAATCATGCTATCATTAGGATTTGTCTATTTTCAGATCTATTTTAGAATTCCTGAACCTGTCCTCAGTATATTCCATAAGTAGAGTCAAGTGTATCTGAGTAGCTCTGGAAATTCCCTGGCGTTATTTAGGAAATGTCTCATTTTTATTATAACATCATTAGATGAATATCTGGAGGTGGAAGATGCTACTCTTTCCTGCCTGAACCCCAATTATTTTTTTATATTCTGAAGTGCCAACAAAAGGATTGAATATCTATTTCCTCTTTTAGTGTTTCTCTTTAAATTATTTTGGGGCTTCTCTTGTCTAACAAGCCTGTCTCAATGCCATTACTTTTTCAATGGCAAAATACCTATTGGAGTAAATAAGTTTAAAATGTTCTGTATGTGATCTCTTAATTTCCCTTTTCTGGGTCTCCCATCTCTTATTTCTTGACTCACTACCTGTCTTAATGCCTTTTGGGCCTCATCATGCCATTTGCCTGGTTTTCCTGCCTTCATTCTTCAGTAGGCTTGTAAGTCTCAAAGGAAACCAAATAACAGATACAAGTGAGGTTGACATTCATGTAATCTAACTTTAACTCATCAAAAAGTTAGACATTTAGCCTAAGTGAACTCTCTTAACTTCCTCTGTTGTTAACCCAGAGAGAATGGTATTTCCAGCCCATGTTATAATCCATACAAGTTTCTAATCAAGACGGAATAAATCACCTTCTAAGGAGATTTGCTCTCAATATGTCTAGTGCTTTCCATTACTTATGAGAAAGAATGGATACTGATTATCTAGATGCCTCCCATACAGAGAGCTGAATTTAGAAGAGAAACTTTTATACTTCCCATAAAATATGAAATTCAGCCAAACCTACAGACACATACATGTTCTCTCGTGCCTTTGAAATCAACTGTCATTTGACAAAGGCTTTATAAAAAGGTACATGGTAGAGGTGCTATCTGCCAGATTAACATCAGCATTCATTAATTTACTTTTGGAGTTCTCATTTTCCTCACTTCTAACACCCACTGCCTGTCTCGTGGAAGTAGGACATCTGGCAACAAAGTGGGAATGTTAAATCTAGAATAACACACTGGTGAACCAAACTTGTATAGGAATGGGGGTAATAAACATTTTTCTTGCCTTTTTTTTTTTTTAAAATAAATCTCGGTTAGCATGTTTTTTGTCGTTTGTGGTCATGACTTGGAGCATGTGAGCCCAGAGTCCCTGAGGAGTTTAGGATTTGGTAACTGTTAGCTGTGATGGATTTGACACAGGCACCAGTGGTGGAATCTACCTGACTGGGAGATATGAGATACAGCATTTTAACAGAGAGATCTTAAAGCATAAATCTTCTGTATCCTGGATGTTTTAACAGTCTGATTATTATATATACATGGGTAGAAGTATAATACTTAAAAAAAAAATTAAAATAGTAATTCCATTGTCTATAAGCGCTTTTCATACTGTATAACTGTAGTCATTTAGGAGCTGAAGACTACATTAATAGATTTGTTTAAATATCTTTTACAGTGAATAGAAAAAAACATCCAAAACACAGTCCTCTGCAGATGCAGCACGTGCGAAGTGACATGAATCATCTTCCAAGGATTCTCTGTCCACCAAATATGGAAAAATCCAATTTTTAAATACTCAGAGGGAATAAAAACCGCACTACAAAAAGCCCCCCCAACAAATAAAGAAGAATCTATATATCCAAACAGGGCAGGTAGTTTAGTGCTTATTATTTGTTTCATGTACACATGCTTTTCAGGGCTGTGAAAAGGTGCTTTAAACTATCTTTCTCATGTTATCTGTTGACTGCCCCAGAAATCCTCCTTCACGGTGGTTTTACCACAGGACTCTTCCAGCACAATCTCCACCAAGTCTCTGTTCCAAGTCTCCTGCCTAGGAGCAGATCCTGAAGCATTAGGCCTTACACAACCCAAGAGGAAAGACACATAATGCAGGTGATGCTCCACATGAGCAAATGGAAAGGTGTAACAGTCATTAGGTGGTGAAGTAAGCCTGTTACAAAGCTTGTGAATATTTCAACAATACCACTCTATCCAAGTGGATCCTCTGTTCAGTCCAGGTCAGCTGCCAGCAACCACAAACCACATGAAGGGAGGAACCTGCAGTAATCAGATATCACATAAGAACAGCCACTGGGAAAGAAAGTCCTCACTTGCTGTGATCACAAGCGTTATTGAGGTTAGAGGCAGAAAGAACACCAGTGATTGGCACAAATTCTCTCTTTTCTAGTGTATCTCCTTTGGGTCACAGCTACTCCAAACACTGTGCTGCTGGTGAAAAAACACAGGTGCTTAAGAAAGGAGTGAGCATCAATATAGACATCTGTTTGGTTGGGTCTCCTGGAAAATCTATATAAGCCACCTGGAGCACAGAGCCAAGCCTTGAGCAAATATTTCACTGAGGCAGCTAAGAGACTTCTAGAGATTCAGTATATTGGACTGAGAAATATCCTTACCTCAGCAACATTTGTTTATAACTTAGGCATTATGTATGATGCAGCTTCTGAGCAATGTGATTTATCCAAACATCTAAAAGAAAGACATAACATTGCCAGAAGCTTATTCTGGGGTGTCAAAGCAGATTCAGGTTTTTGCATCAATGGCTGACAATCCTGGGTCTTCCGCTGAAGAGGCTGTCAGTGTTTTTCAGAACATGTTCTTAAAAAAATAAATCTCTACACCAGGGGAAATGTCTTAAAAGCAGTTACAGAGAATTTTCATGGAGCCTCTAAAATAACATATATTGTGAAATGCTTTTCACAAGAGCATTGAAAATTAGCACTGCTCTGAATAGTGTTTCTTGAGAAAATCACGCAATGTGATTACATACCTCTTGATAGGAGGTGTCAGCTCTTGTGTTACGGCCAAATTCTAACCTGTATAATTACTTTCTGCTTATCTAAATTCCCCTCACAGTTTCAGCTGAATAAGAGCTATTGTTTCACTTCACACCCTAAAATGCTGAGAAGTGCAGTGTTAGTGTACTTGTAACCAGAGGTGGCTGCATCTTGGTCACTGGTTTTGTGAGAATTTTCACTTGCAGAGAATATTGAACAATTTATCACTGTATAGAAACTTAATGTGGAATTTTTTCTAACACTGGAAGTCAGAGAACTTGTTGTTCAAGGAAGTCTCTACAAGGTAGAGAGCCTAAAACTCTTGATGTCCCTCTAGAAAACAAGAGTTACATATATATATATACACAAACATAAAATTCATAATTCATATAATATGAAATATATATCTCCTGTATATCATATATTCTACATACATTCAGGACAAAATCAAAATTATTCTTTTATAATATCTTTTGCTTGAAGCAGCCTAAAAAGTAATAAGGAAACTTCTGGTTTTTCACTCTATCAAAATTTACAGCTCATGTTTGCAAAATTTGCAAAGCCTTTCAGAGTGTTCTGCTGCTATACAGTTGGCTAAGAACAAAGAAACAGAAGAACAGAAGAAATTGGTAAGATCTATGCTTTACCAGAAGTCATGTCAATTAATTTTTTATATACCGCTGGGCTTAATATAGGACTTTCTAAACTAAACAAGCATTTAATTTTATCAGCAAGAATGCCAAAGTTACTTATAGCTGTTTGTAGCTTTGCACATTCCTTTTTTGTTTTTCTGAGAAGATACATTTTGCAGAAGCTTAATTTGCGGTAGTGACTTGAAGTAAGCATATATAAAAACAAATCCTTCAGATAAATAAGAAATTTGATTTCTTAATGTTATTAAAAAAAAAAAAAAGAGAGAGAGTGCAATGGAATCTGGTAGAACAACAACAAACAAACTTTGTTTTGTAGTCATGTCATGTACCCTGGGTCAGGTCTTCTTTCTCCGGTCAGTCCAGTCTTCTGACATATGGCAACAAATTCTCACTTATACATACCTTTGTACTTCATCCCATTTTCTTTCAAAATCAGAGTTTATTTTTCTGTTCAAGTTCAGAAAGGCCAGAGGCTATCAGATGAAAAAGATGTATGGGGAAAAATAGTCATCGATCATGGAAATAAAAATCCTTATGGGAAAAGAGACTTTAAAATGCAAAAGTAGCCTTTGTTTTGGCATTTCAGAGCTTGACTTCAGTTTTAGCCATTGCTTCATATTTTTGAACTTTTGACATGTTGTATGGAATCAGCTCTTTTTAATGTGTAAGGTTAAAGCCTAGGTTTTCCTTGAAGGAAAGTAGCCACACAAAGTTTTGGAAACTGAATTTTATAACATCTACATTAATACATTTAACACAATGGCAGAAAACCTCAGAATTATGAGGTTTAACCTGTAAAAGGATTGCTTCAAAGTTCAAAGCATATGGACTTGCCCCCTCACACAAGTTGTGGACATCACTGTTCTGGGACAGAATTAATGTTATGTGAACTTCATTTTGCCTAACTACATTACCCAAATCAAATTAAGTCAAGTCTCTAAAGAGAAATTTAAAACTTGACACATATTCCACACTTGACTTTGTTACACAGTTGCATTTGTAAGTAATTAAATGCTGACAGGACCATCTAATTTAAATGCAAAGGACAAGAGTGCAAGTAGACACCAAAAAAGCAAAAAGACACAGAAAAAAAAATTATGTAGAGTATTAATTTAGAAACAAATAAGCTACTATATGAAGGCCATTGCCCTATAACTCTCACAGATACTAATAAATCTGCAATATTGTTTTCTAATCTTGTGTCACAGCACACTCCCTCCCATTTCTCCCCAGAAAAGCCAACTTCAAGTGGCAGGTTTGGTTTCCTGGTCACACCTTCCTGAGACACCATAATAATACAGTCATAGAGTGGAAGTTCTTATTAATTTGTAGCTTATCCTTAAAGGCTTATACAGCAGAGATAAAGCTCAATGACTTTCCAAAATATACACATGCTGAAATGGTTCAAAATGGACCTATTCAGATTCTTCCAGTGTCACAGAATCATGGAATAGTTAGGGTTGGAAGGGACCTTAGATATCATCTAGTTCCAATCCTCCTACCATAAGCAAGGAACCTTCCACTAAACAAGGATGCTCATTGGTCCATCCAACTTGCCCTTGAACATTTCCAGGTATGGGGCATCCACCACTTCTCTGGGCAACCTGTCCCAGTGCCTCACCACCCTCACAGTAAAGAGTTTCTTCATAATATCCATTATGAACCTAATCTCAGTTTAAAGCCGTTCCCCCTTGCCCTGTCACTACTTACCTCTGTGAACAGTCCCTCTCCAGCTCTTTTTTAGGCCTCCTTTAGGTACTGAGAGGCCTCAATTGGGTCACTCTGGGGCCTTCTCTTCTCCAAGCTGAATAGTCCAAATTTTCTCAGGCTTTCCTCATGAGAGTTCCATCACTCTAATCATCTTGGTGGCCCTTTTCTGGACTTGATCCAGCAAGTCTGTGTCCTTCCTGTGCTGAGGACCCCAGAGCTGGGTACAGCACTGCAGGTGGGGTCTCACCAGAGCAGAGCAGAGGGGCAGAATCCCCTCCCTGGCCCTGCTGCCCACACTGCTTTGGATGCAGCCCAGGACAAATCTGGCTCTCTGGGTTGCAAGAGCAGTAGAGAAGCTCTTCAGTGAATTCTCTGCCCCACACTCTGAATTTTGACAAATGAGTGTATTTCCTATAATCCTTTCACAATAACAGAAATTGCCCACTAGTGCCCATGTTCCTAACTGGCCATTGGTTAGGCTCCAGATCCTGATTTTTCCTTCACACGCCTGACTCTGTGTGAATGCACAAAGTTAATGATATTCCTGCTAGGCCAAACCAGGCAAGTAATTTTACCTTTCACAAGCTGTAACATATTTCTTTACTTTACTGGAAATATTATAAGGCTAAGTTAATTTAAAATTTGTGACATGCTGAGGGTGCGCGTTGATAAGTTCCAAAGAAAAAGCACTTAAATAAAGAATCTCTGTGCATGAACCACTGCTGACCAGTGTTCCTTATAGCACTCAAATATCACCCCAGGACAGAACATAGAACAGGAGTACAGGTAAGGAATTCTGTGTGCAAGATACCTTTTGCTATTCAGCAAAGCTCTTAGGCTCCTGTGAGTGTTCTCATTCCCACAGTCTCTGTAAGGTCACAGTGGTTTTACACAATTTTTAATGACAGTTTCCTAACCAAAGCAACCTTCTTAGTATCTCAGACTGATGGGTGGGTTGTGATTTAGTAGTTACGGGTTTCAGCAGCAACTAAGTCAAACACTGTTTATTGCTTACAGTTGCTTTTCTACTAAATGGAAAATTATACTCTCCCAAAAAGACTTAAGTTACTGGCTTTATTTCAACGTGCTACTGACTGACATATGCCAATTTACTTGTCATCATATTCAACATGCCAGTATTAACATTTTCCTAACTGGTTCAGAATTTTTATCACAAAACAACTTTTAATAACAGCTCCTTAGGGCTATGAACATGTTTTTATTACATCATAGGATTAAAAAAAAAAGGAAGAAAATCCATATTTATTGGTTATCATATATATAATTTATGTTGGGTAAACTGGAAAATGCTTTCAAGAATCAACTAACATAAGAAGCATATTTGATAAACTTGAATCCTTTTCATAATTTATATTCTGTTTTTCCATGTTTCTGCAATATGTTCTGACTTATATCAGACTTTGTTATGATTTAAATATAAAGGGTTTTTTAAGCTAATAGTACAAAACTTTATCAAGTTTTTATCTCTAAAAAGACAAGAAGGCATTTAAATACATAACTGAAAATGTTCAGAATTTTAGCTAAAAGCACAGGGAGGGGGAAGTGGATATACCCTATTTCTGGGTTTCAAAATTGGAAAAGAGGGACTATATGTGCACTCATTTATTAAGTTGCTAATCTGTCAGCCACACACTCAATGCATCAGCAAGTTGTTAAACTCCTAACTTCCAACTGCTTTCAATTTAAGTACAACAGAAATTTAGAATCCTCAATATAATTTCTTTCTTAATATGGAAGCAATACACAACAGTTTTTTTAAACCCGTGAAAAACATAAAAGCAAAGGAAGAATGAAAGCACTTGCAAAAAGCATATACACTTGCATATAATCATTCTTGTAAGTGCTTCATAATTTGTGGAAACTGAAGTCTTGATAATTTGTTCATACCTGGGAAGAGAATGAACACTTTCTTGTGTTTAGCTGTTCTTAGGAGCAGCATTAACCCACCTGGGCTTTATGTCAGGTCAGTGGAATGCTCCAAAGCAGCCTCTGCCAAGCCCCCTGGATTGGCCGCTCCGTGTAACCTCACACCCAGCAGTGTGCAGCCAGCCAATGACCATGCAAAATATTAGCAAGGTCATAGTCGTGTAACACACTCCTATAACTCAGAGATTACAAAAGACATTAAAATTCTGATGCCCCATTCGTAAGGAAAAGATTGTAATGAGAGCAGAGAATGGCACAACATTAATTCATTGTATGACAAAGAATATAATGAGAATGGGAAATAGTACAAACATAACTCATTCTTGTTACAGCTTTAAGATTGTAATGTCATGGTTCATATCACATACTTAGGAAGAAAGGTATAGTAGAAGAAGTGTTTCAATATTAAGCATAGCTAATCTGAATGCAGCACACATTACTATAAATGCAATACAATAAAAAAAATTGAAAAATTACTTAGAAATGGTTTGCTAAAAGTGTTATAACTTCTTTGTACACTTTTATTAACAATTTATTAATAGTGTAGATATGAAGGGCTTCAGTGTGTGTTTGCAGTTATTAACAGAGCTGTCCTCAAAATCTTTCTACTCTTGTATGTCTTTAGAAATCAATTATCATTAAAAATAAAAATATTGAGGACAGTATCTGTGTCTCTTGTGACACACATTACAAATCTGAGAAGACACAGGCAGTCATGTTTAGTCATTTTGTCTGATATAGTGGAAAGAAATAAAGCCATAAAACAAGTAATGCATTTACCTCCTGAAATTATTGAATAACTATTGTTATTACTCGTCTACCACTCATTCAGTGATGTGTAATATCCTACCTAATGTAGTAGACTTTATCGAAACATTTAACTGATAAGACATTAAAAAATCTTTGACCATCCGTCTGAGAGTTTGACAAAGCCCAAAGCAACTTGTGTCATTCATTAAGCTCTATGCAAGATCACCAAATCAATGCATTTTATTTTGCTTTTAAAAGTAAAACATTATCTTTGCGGTTACTTCTGTTAAACAGAAAAAGGAGAAGACACTACAAAAACATTGAAACTCAGGGAATGTTGCTCTGGAGATAATCTTGTTCAACTCCCCAGCTCGAGCAGGGTGACCTACAGCCAGTGGTTCAGGGTGTGCCTGTCACCTCTTCTGCCATGACTGGGCACCACTGAAACAAGCCTGGCTCTGTCCTTCTTGCCCCCTCCACTCAGGGATTTATGTACACTGGGAAGTTTCAATGCTTTCTTCAGGCCAAACAGGCCCAGCTCTCTCAGCCTTCCTCATGAGAGACATGCTCCAGTACCCTCATCATCTTCATGGCCCTTCACTGAACCCTCTCCAGTGCTTCTGTATCTCTAAACACAGTACCCCAGGTGTGACCTTGCTAGTGCTGAGTAGAGGTTACCAGTATCAAGTAGAAAATACATCAAAAAGAATTTGCTCTTAAATTAGAAAAAAAAATAAAACAAAAACAACAACAACAACATCAACATCAACAGCAAAAATCGAAATATTTTACACTTGAATTAGAAGATCTACCATTTTACAGCTAAAAAGGTTAAGACTTTGAACTGGGTCAGCTAGATCAGGGGTCAATATGACCCACTTACGATATTATTGGCAAGTTTAGAGAGATATATTCGAATACAAATAAAACCTAGGTTCTTTTTTTTCTCTTCTAAGGTAAGAGGTAAGATATTTTAAAAAATGGTAAAATTATATTATGTGGATTAAACTTAGTTTATTAATTTGTTCAAAAGACAATTTCTTCTTGAAAATTATAGCTCTTTTTTTAGTAATTTGGTAATTTAGTAATTTGGTTAAAAAAAGGGAAATGTTTTCATGTGGTTACTGCTTTTTCTAACCTAGATGGATTTGTTTGGTTTTGTATTCGTATAAATAAGTAAATTCCAAAATGTGGCAAATGAGTTTTTATGATGTTAGTTACATTTTAGTATCCACATTACTTCCAGGTACATTGTCAAAATGAGATAGGTGTAAAGACCATGAGTAGAGGAAAAAATGTGATTGTGTGAGGGGTGTTATGACAGTTCTGTATGCATAATACATGCATCCCAGGAGGCAATTCTGCATCTGTTACATATATTTATGTATTTTTACTTGTAGTTTTGGAGATATTTAAGATTTATGGTGATAGATTCGATCCCCTTAAAGACAATAAAAGGAAAACATGCAACAAGGGTACAATTTTGTTAGTAAGTGAAGTGAGCTGGGTATGAAAGTTGTGCACCTGGTAGGCTCTGTGAAGGTTAAGGATTTTCTATTCTCAACGCTTAGTAGCATTTCTGCAGTGGTTTTCAAAATACTTTCAAAACAAACCTCTAATAGATTTGATCTATGTGCAGCTAAAGTATGTTTCTGTTCATTATAATGACTGAAAGAGGGTAAGAAAACAATTGCTAGGTGTTAAAGACTAACACAGGAATGATGAAGACATTTTGTGAGTGAAAAGAAAAGTCCTGAAGTCTCAGGGAATGAAGAAAGTGATGATAAATGGAGACAACAACACAAGGGTAAAAAGACAGAAAAGATAAAATGGCTAAAGAGACAGACAATCTTATACAACTAACTGTTTGAAGAAACAACTCACTGTGTTGTACTGTAAAGACATTTCCTGACCACTGAATTTTCTATGAAGAGATAGATGAGCCTTCTACTGCCTTCCATTACACAGCAGGTATTTTTTAGTCTCTGTTGTACAGGAGATTTCAAAAACCATCTTAGAAAAATCTTATATACACTTGGAGGACAAAGGATAATATATTTGCAGTTTAATTTTAGCCCTTTTGAAGCAGTGACTATTGTCAGCCTTCTTTGAGCATTAGAAGACCATTAGAGAAAGAAACAAATAGAAAGGTGTGCCTCAGGCCACAAACCAGAAAGATGCTTTGACATTCAGATGTATATAATTCTACAGTTGCCTTTTAAATGGTTTTGAAGCTTCTTTGAAGACATCTTATATTGGTCCCTCTCAGACACAGGCTATTACACCCGGTGACCTCTGTCTTTCCTGGTATTTCAATTATTATACATAAAGTTAAGAAAAACCCCAAACCCCAAGCTTAAAAATAGGGAATGGAGGAAACCCTGAAAATATAAATTTGGCAATATCTCCTTCCAGCTGTAGTATTTCAAAGCCATTTTCATTTACATGAGGAGCAGAAGAAACGGAAATTCTTTATGGAATATAAAATATTCCACAAAAGTTAGCAAAGAAGTTATTAGTACTAATTACATGATAAAAGCATATTTTCATATACTATCAATAAAAAACATCTCAGAACTCAATATTTCCCTTAGCTGAAATGAAGAAATCAAACAGTTACCAAATGGTACTCTGTAAACTAAATAAAGTATGTAAAAGAGATTTATATTAAAATATATTGTAAAACATCAATAATGTTATAGTGAAAAAAAATTACATTTACAAACAAAGTGTGATTACCACACTGTATTCATTGAGCTTGAGGAGCTTCAGAGTTGGACCTGTGTGAACCTCGTGAGGTTCAATAAGGCCAAGTGCAAGATTCTGCACCTGGATGTGTGCATCCCCCTGCACCTGGATCAGTGCCAATACAGGCTGGGAGATAATGGGAGAAGGGCTTGCAGGTACTGCTGGATGAAAAGCTGGACATTAATCCAGAAAGCAAACTGTAGTCTGAGCTACATCAAAAGAAGCATGTCTAGCAGGTCAATGGAGGTGATCCTGCCCTTCTGCTCATGAGACCTCACCTGGAGTACTGCATCCAACTCTGGATCCTCAACCTAAGGAGCACATGGACTTGTTGAACTGGATCCAGAGAAGCGCCAAAAAAAAAGATCAGAGGGATAGCGCTCCTCTCCCATGAAACCAGAGTGAGAGAGCTGGAGTTGTTTGGTGTGGAGAAGAGAAAGCTCCAGAACAACCTTATTGCAGCCTTTCAGTACTTAGAGGGGGCCTATAAGAAAGATGGGGACAAAGTTTTTAGTAGGTCCTGTTGCAACACGACAAGGGGCAATGCTTTTAAACTAAAAGAGCATAGATTTAGACTAAAGAAGAATAATTTTTTTATGATGAAGGTCATAGAACACTGAAACAGGCTGACCCTGGAAATATTCAAGGTCAGGTTGGACAGAGTAGTGAGAAGCCAGATGAAATGGAAGACGTCCCTCTTCATTGTAGGAAGGTTATACTAGGTGACCTTTAAAGGCCGTTTCCAATCCAAATTATTCTATGACTCTGTGATTATCAGTTCAAATTTCCTGTATCAATCTACCCTTAGTTTCTTTCAGAAATTAGATGCAAACATAATTTATATTATATAATGTTGAAAATAAGAAAATATTTGGAACTATAAAAAACAAAGTACCAACATTAGATAGCCGAAACATATTAGATACACCTGTGAGCCAACAGACTAGTATGCTATTTTGAGTTGAAATAGAGATTTACTTGCAATTTTTGCAAGCTGCATGTCCTAGATATTGACGTAAATCTAGTCCAGTGTCATTTTATAGTTAGTAAGAGATTTATGTCAATGCTTATTTTATCAAAACAGGTAAATTCACAAATATTTGAGGTGATTAGTTGGGGGGGAAGGGTGGAGAGAGAGAAGAACATATTTGCAGGTACCTCTTCATGAAATTTCTGCCCTCCTCAAAAACATAAGTTTTATTAAGATGCTTAGGCATGCTTCAGTAGAAACCCTAGAAAGTCAGATATCTTTACGCAATGTATTTTTGTGGTAATAAGAGTTTAGGTCAGCTTACAGTAACTGAACCATAGGGATAGTAAAGGTTTGTAAGTTTACAGCTTTTCTGTGCAGGTATTTTGTTTGTTGGTTTTCGTTTGGGGTTTGTTTGTTTGTTTTTGTTTTGGACATATTACAAAAGAATAACATTCTCTGAAGGTCCAACATATTTTATTGTAGGTGGGTGGAAAGACTACTTTTACCCATTACGGCAGCTCTATAAGCAAATTAGAGTTAATTTTGTTACTTTTCAAACTTTTCTTTTTCCTGCATTTTTGCTAAATTGTTCCATTCATCAGTAAAAGATAAATTAATGTGTTGCAGTTGAAGACAGCTATTTAAGTGGTTTAAACCATATGCTTAATTGGCATGTTAAAAGTTAGAGAGTCAGAGTCAACTCCAGTACATAAAAATGTGTAAGCACATAAACTATGGCACTCTGTTCCAGGGCTCAAGAGGCATCATGCCATCCACTTCATTAATCAAGGGTATGCCCCAAGTTTCAACACTTGATGATTTACAGTCATCCTTTGTACATGCTCAACTATAAGAAGATACAGATCTCTCTGCAGTGGAGCAAACTTAGCACACAGATATCAAATTCGAGACTAATTTAATAAGCCCTTTTGCTTATTTTAATAGTTGCGTGGTTTCCTATCCTAATCAAGAAGGGGGCTGCTACTTCTGATATGGTTTAAGGCACAGTTAAGAAATGTAATTCTAGTACTCAGAATTTTATCTTTATTATACTCACTGGTGTCAATTAGGAATGGCTCCTTATGAGGGAAGACACCTATTCTTTAGAAAATGGATTAACACTGCACCCGATTAGGAGTCAGTGCAGTGTTCAGGAGACAGCAAACAGAAATTACAGTGGATTCCTGGGATGAAATCTACCAGTGACTCAGGGGTGAAAGGCTGTCTGAAGGAAAAACTGAACAGCGATGGAGAATTCTAGTAAGAAGAAAGAAAGAGACCAGGGAAGAGGAGGAGGAGAATGAAAAAAAAAAAAAGAGGTAGGAAGGGAGAGAAAAAGAAAGAAGTTTTCCATCTATTCCTTTTAAATTCTTCCAAGGACATATAATCTTGTTCAAAAAGTGCTATTTTTTAATTAAAGGGCCATGAATCACTTCCAAACTCTTGTATTCTTGTTTGTATCATCAAGTGTTCAGAATACTCTAAGGGGAAAGTAAAGAATTATTCCCCTTCCTCAGTGTCTGTGGTAAGATAAGAAGTGATAAGTAAGTGATAAGTTATAAGTAATATAAGATACTATAGTCAGGAGTAGAGACCAGGACACTGTGGTCTGCTGTGGGTGGTCAACAGGTGATCCATGGGACTTTAGGTTCCAGCTCCAGTTCAAAACATCCTACCATGGGCTAGCTAACTCAGAAGTATAACACAGTCCAACCTCGAGCTAAGAATATGCTTTATTTGTCAGCCTAAACAGTATCTTGATGATACTCTCTGTCCTTTTGCAGAAGATGTACAGTTTTCTTTGCACTCCACTGTTGAGAGAGAGAATTGACTCAATAAAGATCTTTGCTATGACACCAGGCAGACAAGACTGAAATCTCTCATCTGTTCAGGAAGTGCCCTACCTACTGGAGGTTCCTCTCCAAAAGGAAACATGATGTTTTTAAGTAAAAACTAGGTTACTATCAGTAATATATGTTTATCTGAAAGAGGTAGCATTGGTATAATCTAATAATTAGGCACAGAATAACTTTTTAGAATATTTAACTATTTTATTTCATAACTATTTCGCACAGATATAGTCTTTAGAGCTTTAACCACTAGTCTTGATTCCCTGCTCTAGGCCAACAAAACCTATTTTCTTAGGAGTTTGGCATAACCCTCCTTGTGAGTGTATTCTCTTACCTGCACTGTGTGGGAAGGGTAAATCTGAATGCCTGGTCTCAAAGGTCTGGAGTGATCTATTTCCATACTTAGTTCACTGAGCACCAAGTAAAATGGACAGGTTTTTAGAGGTGAACTGCCACCAGAGCAAAGGCAGGGCTAGTTGTTTGGCATTTGTAATTCATGTGGCCTTTTGCTTTACATCTGATTGGCAAACATTGACCAGAGTCTGTAGACTACAAAGACTGCATTGAAAGTGGCTAGCACTGCTGTAAATAGGAAAATACAAAGCCCTGGACTAATCTCTGAGCAGCTACAGAGTGAATAGTCAGTCTGGCTAATATAAGCCCCAGAATAAGATGTCTTCTTAAAATCCATTACCATAGAATTCCCTTTAGAACTGTGGTTAGTTTCATCAGTTCATGACTTTATGAGCTAGCCAATTAATATGAGTGATATCCTGACTTCCGCTCATAAAAACAATCTCTCTCTAATGCTAGTATAATTTGGAGATATAATACTCAAAGAAGTAACTTTCTGAGCAGTGAGGATTGTGCTCTATAAGAGCTCATATACCATTATGCAAAAGCTGGATCACCAAGGCAATGAATACTCTTTTTGAAGACATACACTGAATAGCACACACCAAAAATATGTAAGAAGCATCTAAAGTACATACAAGAATCAGCATCTGTTAAAATATTTGATGAATTATTTTCTTTAGTCACAAAAAGAAAGTAATAACAGCAATCTCCAGTTTCTCTAGATGTTGCCATAATATTTTATGCATAGTCTGTTTCAGAGGACCATATTTGTTCCAAAGGCAGATACATTCACTTCAGTGAGAGTCACACTTATTTATTCCAAAAGTGAATATTACATTGAATGAATCAAATCAACAAAGGTGTATAATTAGAGTTATTTCAGTAGAGGCCCTAGGTATGATAGTCACAGATCTTTTAGAATGCATATTAATTATTATCATCATTGTTTTTCATAGCTTCCAATTATATTGTGAGGGATCTCAAAGAGGGACAGAGATCAAAGCTATTAGAATATCAATACCAATCAGCATTGCTGATTCTTTCTGTTTACTTGACCTTTAAAGTAAGTAAGATTTCCTTGGAAAAAGTAGGATTTCTCATATCATTAGGCAGATTCAGTGGTTTTAGTTTTGTTGAATTTCCTCAAACTATTTATTTGATATAACTTAAAAGTAAGGACAATCACAGCCTGAAGTGATTTTTTATTTTTCCTTTGTGTTTTTTTGTGGTTTTGTTTTAAGTTTCCATTTGATTAAAAGTCATTGTACTTCCTTGAGATGAGAGCTTTGCTTTTCTGATTTGGGAGACAATACCAACATTGACATTAAAACATAACTTGCAAGAGAGAAATAAATATGATGAAGAGGAAATAAGCATCTACTTCTTTAAAATATAATATATGTGCCATTGGGCCATGGACAGTCATTTTTAGAAAAACCATGAAAAATAAATTTTTCACAACCTGATTATTTTAAAATTCTCACATACAGGTATAGAGATATCTTTGAATTTGTATGTATGATGGCATCACCAAAAGCAGTGACACTATATGCCTAGACATTATTTGGAGAGTCTTTACCCTATCACCTTTAATAGGACTTTTAACACTGCTCCCCTGTCATTGTTAGATGGGGATTCTGACAACAGGACCCCACACACCTAGCCTGAGTACCTCAGACACATGAGGCTTGGGGAGGTGGTTAACACCCTTGGCTGTTTGTGCTGTTTCACACAACACCAGACAGTTGCATTAATCCAAACATGGAACAAAATGTCTGGTTTGAGACCCATGGCAGGATAGAGATGTAGCCATTGCACTCCAGAGAGGTATTACACCCTTGGTCTAAAGGTCAGCCACTGAGATTGTAAAAGCAACATATTTTAATGATTGCTTCCACTAGACTCAGGATCAGAGCAGGAAATCCTACATGTAGGATCCAGCTCTCTTCAAAATCCATCCTTCAATTAGAGACAGTTTTTAGACAAATTAATCTTGGACAATGTAACCCAAAGCCTTCTAAAATTCAATTTCTATGTGGTATATGTGTCGCGGTCTTCCCGTCGAGAAGATACACACAGAACACAGATTTTTCAGAAAGGAAAGCGAAGACTATCTTTAATGACTTTAGTTTAGTTTTTATACACTTTTGCCAAGCATAGGAGCTTTGTAACAAAGACAGAGATTGGCTAGCACATGAGAATCAATTAGTACACGATTAATAATTGGTAGGTTATTTCTAGCGCGGGGAGTAGGAATGGAATTCCATAACATTTCGTTATCGGAGCAGCTTCGGTGCCACAATGTCTGTAGCTTTAGTTTCTCAGGCATAACATGCAGCTTCTCTACGCTGTTTTTCTTAATTAGCACGCACAAGGACAACTTGCCCTTGAGCTCTCTCTCCTTAGGGTATCCTTTATAATATGGTTGTAAAGTCAGGGCTACTGTAAGGGCCGCAACATATATGTTCTGTGTGTTTTGACTAGAGAAGGAATTTCTTCATTACTATTATTCAACAAGTATATTTGAAAAGGCAGCTTGGATGTACTTTCCATAGCAATATGGTTTTGAATTCAGGCTTTAGCTATCTATGGGTCCTAATTTTAGATTATGGAAGTCTGCTTAAGTTAAAATTCAAAATTAAGGACCTGCGTTGGTTTGTACAGATTTTTTATTTTCTTAAAGATTTTTTTAGGAAGACATCTGAACAAATATCTGGCAAAAGAAACCCCTCCCAGGCTTCCACACATTAAGTTAAATGAAAATGTGTGAGATAATTTAAATAACTTGATATTCCTTAAACCTTCCCAATTAGTTCTGCCACTTTTTTACTTTATATTTGGGTTTATTGTTCTGTCTCATCTAGGGTACTACCCTGACATACAATCAGTTATTCTCATTTCTGTGGGATTTTTCACATTGTGAAATTAAAGAATAAAGGTTATTAGAAATAAGTCATCCGCATATTTTAGCTTTCCTAACTATCCATGGAACAGATTTACCTGAGCATATATGGTGTAAGTAGGTAACAGATGGATCAGTATGTCCAAAAATATCTGTGGTCATTAGAGGTCAAAACATAGGAGAGAAAATCTATTTCAAAAAAGAGGCTACGTAGGTATGAGCTTCATCACAACCAAGAAAAGCCCCATACAATAAATATCCTGCAGATGAAAAAAGCTATGGAACTATCAGCAAATGATCTCATATACACTTCATTTTTTATTTATACATCTCTGTATTAGGTTCCACCCTCCTCCTTTTTTAGGGAATACCACACTGAAAGAGGAATCCAAACATCTTTGTAATTTTGCCACGACAGAGAGGATTCTGATTCATAATTTCTGAAACAGAGATAGCAGGAAACAAAGTACATAAGAATTCCAGCAATTATTTTTTTTGTTTGCTTTGGGGGTTTGTTTTGAAAAATGGAAGTCTGTGAGCAAATAAGGTTATCAAGGTCTAAATAGTTCCTTCTCACGCAGCTGCATATTATTTACATGCACACACAAATATGTTATGTTATTCTTTAATTTTGTCATACATATCCAATGTCTATTGATAGGAGAAAACTCAGTTCTTGCACACAAAGCATGTGAAGTGATAGACTGATTTTCCTTCCTTCTCAGTGAGAATTTTTCTCTCATGAATGGATGTAGTGTTTAGAGGGGTTACATAACCACAAATATATACATTGATATCTTAAAAAATTAATACTTTTATTTTTTCTTATCTTCACAGGAAGTTACACCTTCCTGCTTGCCTCTGCCCTACCAACTCATTTAATTTTCAGACCTATCTGATCTGGTCCATGTGGGAATCACCAGAGACATCACAGCAGCTTCCCAACCTCTTGGGAATCTGCTTGCTTCTTTTTCTTATGCTAGTTCACTTTGTCCTCCAAGTAAGAATTCAAATGTCAATCATTTTTTGTTCAATTTCATGGGGTAGAATCACAAAAATGGCAACCAATCCAATTGCAAATTACTTGATGAATCTTCTTTGAAGAGTTGCCAATAATGCTAATCATCAAATGGTTGAATTCAGCTCTGTAGAAATGCATTTGTGAAGAACAGCAATCTCTGTGACTTTGACAAAGGAACTGCTGACTTGCCTCACTGTTTGTCTTTTGATGTGAAAGAGCAAATCGATTTATAGAGCTTTTGCTTGCAGATGTAGGATATGATTAGTATGCAGAAAGACCTTTCTACAGTGTCATTTGTTTATTTAGCTGTCTCTGCACTCAACCCTGATTGTGTATACTTAATTAATGTATACAAAACTAGAAGAAATAAAATCCTGGAACCATGATCATAGAATACTGTACTACATGTCATTCGTCACCATGAAAATGCTATTTATATTTTATTGGCTACAAGGAAGGGAAATACATACATTTAAAAAACTGTTTCAAAAAGTCCTTATGTTTGCCAAAAGCAGCCAGTTATACTAACACCAAAGAAGTGCCAATGAAAGCAGCTCAATTTAAGTAGGAGGTTATTTTTTTCCCAGTGTTTAAATTTTTATTCCAAACAGTTGTTGAGTCTTTATAAAAAGGTACCTCTAATGCCTTCCTGAGGTCAAAGTACTCTGTAAAACATCCTAAGAGACCTGAATCATCCCATTCTTCAAGGCCTTCTGGTTCTGTTGTTTGGAAATTTTAGCTGAGAAGGAGTTTAAAGAGGAAAGGAGAGACACTAGAGACCTTCATGTCAATAATGAATGATCAATAGAAGTCACACACTAGAAAATTGACATTCAGTCAGCAATTCTGTGTTATTCATGCACATTTTACATTGTCTGTTCAAGTTTGTGGTGGCTAAAGTAGATACAGAAAGGCAGAAAAATTTAAAAATCACTGGAATACCAAATAATGGAATCCAGAGTGACATCTAGTGACATGCTGTATAAGAAGCATGAACATTTAATTACTGAAATATACTGATTTTACTAGTCATATTAATTAGAGCTTTCCAGAGAAATTCCTTAAAAAATGTTAGAGGTTTTCTAAAAATGCATTCCATAAGCACGTGAAGCCATTCACAATTCAGATTACTGACGTTTGCTTTTGTCTGTTGTAAGCCGCAATTAATGTTGAAGCAAATTTTCTACAGAAACATTTTAAAAGTTTATAAATAGTGATTCCAAAACTAGTTTGTCAGTATGGATTCACCTTGCAAATAATGTCATGAACTCATCTGCAAGACCTTAAACTCTTAAGTTCTTCAGCCATGAGCACTGACTCAAAATATTAAGCTAATTAATCTATCCAGGCTTCTGTACCATAGTTTTCAAGATGGCAGATTACTATCTACATGAGCAAATTGTGTTTCACCTTCTGTTTTAAAATTTTTTGTGGTGTTAGCTGCAGAATTCTAGTCACTGAAAATGCTGTAAGGAAGGAGATTGCTATTAGAAAGCTGAAATTCAGAATATCCTGCTCTCCACTCAGTGTCCATCAAATACTGACACAGATGACAATGCCCTTAATTTCTATGTCATGAATAAGCAAGAGAAAATCATGTTATTAAACGAATGAGATTATCTGCAAAGATTGTGGAATAATGAAATACTGCAAGGAATCATATAGAATTCTCCAGGTATATCTCTTACATAATATAGAAATACCTTTGAAAATCACTTGCAAATTTTGTTAACGATACTACGCTTCTGTAAATAAGAAAGTGAAGAAATCACTCCATGGACTAAAATAATTTTGTGGGTTGTAATGGATGAATGTAGAAGTTACTTTAATCAAATTTGCTCCTTTAAATCACATCTTTGTTCATTTTTCAATTTCAGTATATAAGAAATGTTTGTCATTTTCATATTTTCACTAAAATCATTGCAGCACAGAGAGGAGGCGAGAGAAAAGATATCACATATTAGACTGATTAAGCTTCCATGTCAGTAACTTTAAATCAACAAATCAATTAATGGGAGAGAGAAAAAAAGAACACTTAAAATATTTGGACAAAATAAGTCTATATTTGTCTCTGGTGCTACCTTCTTTCTAGATAAAAAACTAGTATAAATTATCTTGCAAGCATATTGCATTTATTGCTTAACAGTCACATGATGGAGATATCTTAGATTTTAAAATTAGTTGTTTGTATAGAAATCTCCATCACTATACTCACTAGATTTTGTTGTTTTGTTGTGGGTTTTCTCCTTCTTGTCCTACATACTTGGACTTTTAAAACTTCCTTTTGGAGATAATTACCACTTTACTCAGATGTTCATCACAACTGTTCACTTGAAAATCTAGAAGATGCAAGAACACCTCTAGGTTGTGTTTTCCTGCAAATGCTCAATTCTACAGATAACAAGCCTCAGACATTAATTTTGAAGAATGAAATACAAAGTGGTAGTTTTAATTTCACTGTAGAGTGTACCAGTCTCTTATTTTTTTCTTTTTCACTTTCAGAAATTCAGGATTATTGAGAGTATCAAAGTCTTTGCTGTCCTCTCTCTCCCTTATGCTCCTCTAGAGAAGCGTAGAATATGATCTACTGGCCAGGTAAACTGAATTCAGCTGGTTTTTTTCAGTGACATAGAAGAAAGTAGATTATGCATACAATGAATTTTTACTTTTCATCTTCATTCCACAGAATCTTCCATTCTGTGAATATATCCAGTAATTATCTTTCTTCTATCCCTTGAAGATCCTTGTCTCCATACTCTGCACAGCAGTTTCTCATAGTCTCTTCTCCCTGCCTTTTCCCTACCTTCCTCACACTTGAAATTCCTTCTAAAATTCCTCATCTATATCCTTAGTACTGAGGACAATTTATCTTTAACATTAGCAGAAACAAACCAAATAACCAACCAACAAACTAGACAACTCTGCCACAAAAACTCAAATAATAACCCTCAAAAGAGTGCATCTCTTTTAACAGTCTCTAGTTTCTTCCAGTGCTATGACACCAGATCATAATTGAGTACCCTTCGATATTTTTTTTCCCAACAAGCATAGGGAAAAGCTGTCTTCCTTCACAGTCATAAAGAAGAGAAGAATACAATTCCATCAAGAAACAAGGCAAAAAATGTTCTTTTGTTCTTTGTTCTAATCAATGTATTAAAAAAATAGAAAACATGTTTTTTGGTTTAACTTCTCCTATGGTTTCAGCAAAACCATTTTGACTTTATCTTCACAAATCAAAACAGCTGCAGTTCAATTCTTAGTGCACACCACGTTGGTTGTGACCTTCTTAACACATAAAAATCTTTCACTTCCAGACTGAGAAGTGGGAAAGATGTCAAACATATAGAAACACAGCAACAGTAGTTACTACTTTACATTTGAAAGCCCTGAATTGTTGGGTGTTACACATCACTTAAAAGCTTATTTTCTTAATGTATTATACTTTTTTCCTTCCCCGACCTTCTCAGAACTCTCCTCCATCCCCTTTTCTCCTTTTCCATTTCCATCATCTCCTCTTCATATCATTACTTAAGGAAAATACCTCCAGTTTTTTCTCAGGTAGTTTGTCTCTTCCTCTTGCTGTGATCAGTGCTCCTATGAACAAGGTACTCCTAGCACAAAACAAGACCCACAAGTGCAACACAAAACTTGAGCTCTAGTATGCATATGATAGTAGCCACAGTGACAACTGGATTACCCCATGAAATCTGAGACCCTCAGAAGATGTTCCTTTAATTAAATAGAGTTAGTTCAAATATGTCACGCCTTGCACTTTCTCTGAAGCTGCTGGTGCATTATTTTCCTAAGAATGATGACCTAATTAAATAGATTTTGGCATAGACTCACAAAATCTGCACTTATTTCATTCACTCAGAAAAGAGTATAATTCTTTCATAACTGCAGGAGAAAAACTATTTCTCAATACCTCTTTAGTGCATAATGAACATTAAACAGGAAATACCAGCTCAATGCACCTTTATTATTTTTTAGATGTTGAAAAGGTGTAGACTACGACAAGGATTTATTAAAGGATTTGGGTGCCTAACAGCCCTAGGCTTCTTTCAAAAACACAAGCCAGGAGAGAGATGTTCTCAGCATGTTTTCACAACAATTTGATGGAATGACTTCTTATATTTTAATCATAGTCTTCAGATTAATGACTGGCGCAGGAGTGTGTAGATTTCCTGGACCGGTTTTCTATTTCTCATTTTGGTATCATTACTATTAATATTCTCTTAATTTTCCTTATTCTCATTAAGGTTGATAATGTCTCTCTGATCTCAGAAGTTTTTATGTCTTGATTCATTCTTCACCCACAATGCTATAAAACTTTCAAGAAAATCTTGATTAACTAATTGTATGAAAGATAGGGGAACCACAATCTCTTTCTCTGACCCCAATTTTAACCAAAGTGGTTGCTGCTTTCCTTCTCTGTTTTAAGAGGATGTGTGTGTGTGTGGCATGCATGTTAAATTTGTTGTGAGAATATCTATCCAACAGAGATGGAAAAATGTTGTGTCTGACACTGATGAAAAATATTAGGAAAAAATGTGAAAAGCAAACAAATTAACCCCCTCAAACTTTACTGGTTTGCAAAAGCAAAAGACTCTTTTAAGCATTGTGGTCTGGAAACAAACTTACTCTACCTTGTCCCTTTAATTCTCTCCTTAGATCCTTCCTCAGTCCCTTTAACAAAGGGGCAGGGGTAACTTTTAGATAAACTAGCGCCCATTTTGAATCATTGTCCAAATTATCAAACACTGGACACAGACAGAGAATATAATGGCAAGTATCTTCCTTTTGCACACACTGAGGATAAATAATTTAAAAGAAACAAATGTGCAAACACAATCATGCAAACACAAACATTAAGGGAGCATACAGGTCAGTGTTCTAGTGCCAACTATGTTTAAATTGGAGAGGCGAGAGAGTGATGGACACGTTACCATCCCAGCAAAGTAGATCATGTAAGTGACAAAGCATTCATACTGCTGCTCTTCCAGGTCTGCAAAGGCGGAAGTTGATCTATAAACAGAGACTTGCAAAATATCTTCTGTCTTTTACCTTGTTTTTTGGGCTGATAATTTTGAAAATTGAGTTCAAAATCTTCTGTCTAAATCTGCTATTAATGCTTCACAATACTAGTCTTTGACTTAATATTCTGAAATTAAATATGATTAAAGAAAACCTGTAAATAGGCCTGTGTTATAAAACATAGCAGAACAAAGAGACTTCTGAAGTTTATAAATCCGCTGCTGCAAAAGCAGTGCATGTGATTGCAAGGCCAGGCTCACCTGCTGCTGTTTCCAGGGCCCTATGAGCAACCTGAGTGTGGTGCTTTGGAGGCTGCCTTTGGGAGCTGTAATAATGCTGTGGAAACCAAGCATGGTAGCATTTGCAGCCCCTTAAGGAATTGATTTTGTACTCTCCCTGACACAGCCATAAAAGAACAGTTCCTCTGACAGAACATCTTTGGGAAACTTTCAGTTCAGGGGATGTTTCATATAACAAAATGGAGACTTTTGGGGTTTTGCATAGACATGGAAAAAATTAGAAAGGAACTGCATTAGATAGGAAATAAAACTACACAGTTTCTAATTTTCCTTCTCATGCTAGGGTCAGAGACATCCAATAATCTGCATGCAAGAGTTTTGGGGTTCATTTTCTCCCAGAGGCACTTGCATCTTGGCACTGACCTTTTCTCCAACACAGGTTTGACTCAGCCTTTTCATCCTTGACTAAAAAAAGAATTTATATCCTCTTTGCATACCCAGTCCATACTTTTTCAAAAGCAAGACCAAGAAAAAAAGGGAGAAATAGAAAATTACACATCAGACAGAGAATTTCTGCCAACCAGATAAATGCTTCCTTGGAATTACATGACTTCTGACATCCATATGGAGAGGCTGGATGAAATTTACCTTCTTGCATGCCAGTGAGAAGAATAACTTTTAATGCAATATCTGATTGTCCTGCTAGTGTTCCATTTTCATTTGACCATTTTATTGCACAAATGATATAATAAAGTTAAATATTACTATATTTAAGTGGAAGAGAAGCCATGTGGATTCTAAATCAGAATATTTTATATGGAAAGATTGCCAGAATAGTGACTCTTATAGGACACGTTCAAAGGAACAGAATTCCAGGTTAAGAATTTTTCTTTTAAAGATGCTAAACACAAACAAATTTAAGACAGTAAAAAGCACTTAAAAATCAGTTCAAATACAATTGTTAAATACAGAAATTTTTCTTTTCCCCCATCCTATAATAGTAATTCCAATTTTGGGGATTTTTAAGGGGAGATCTTATTAAAATATGTTTAAAAACATCTCCAGGACTCCCACAGATGCCACAGGATTTTCTATTCCCCAAATACAAGGCAAGGATGATGACTTCAGAAAAAACATTGTGTAGTGTAATGGTGCCCTCACTCCTTAGCCTATATTATAATTCATTTCTACTTCTAAATGTATATAATTATATTTTAAGATGTTCCTTAGACAAAGCCTTGTGTAATTGCTATGATCCTACTTAATAATGAATGCTTTGAGAAACAAAATAGCAGATCCAAATAAAATATCCCTCCTTAATGTGTAAGTCAAAGGCTATCCACATGGAAGACTGAAAAATAATCAGATTTTGCATTCCATCCTTTCAACAATACAACTGCACTTTCGAATATGCTTTGTTGTTTTCTTTTAATTCACAAAAATTAATCTTATAGATGTAGATGCCAGATTTGCATTAATTAAAACTCCACTGTAGAAGCCAGGCTTAATTGCAATCAAATTTGCTTAATTATGCATGGCGAGAGATTCCCAATTGAGAAAGGTTTTAGTAAGGATTTTTGTTTTTTATACTGACAAAATAAATTGAAATTGTCATTTTTTGTGTTTTATGTAACACTTGTAAATAATTTGTGGAGCACCTTAAGTCTTCTATGTAAAGCAATGTTATTGCTTAAGTAATTATAACAATCTGCATTTTTCATTGTTAATTGTGGGTGTCAGCCTCATTAATTTTAATTTACAGCCTATAATGAAATTAAGAAAATTTTGTGCTGATCTGCTGAAACTTGTCTTATAGAAAGTTACTTAATAAAACTGAAGTTCAGAAAAGTAAGGAATTTGTTCATACATTGTCAAGACAAGAAACAAATGTTCATTTTTCTCAGAAGTTTTGCTTCTAATTTTAAATCAATATGTAGTAAAGCAATTTGTGTCAGAAAGTTTGAGAAAGTTCAGTCTGCAAATTTTTCACTTCAAAGAGTAATTATATAGAATGTACACATAATATGCAGTTTTATTTATAACAGATAATATGTCACTGCACTGAAAAAATTTGTTGTAACTCTATTCTATTGTTCGTCTCACAGGACCAATTTTCTTTCCTTTGCAAAAACATTGGGGCTTTTTCCTGCACATTTCTGAAACTTCCATAAACCATAATATTACTAAAATGAAGCATAATAATCTAGTCAAAAGCCTATGCTCACCTTGTCTATGGGCCTTTACTTCGAGTTTCTTTTTAACATACTCTCTTCTGCTTTTCAAACTTCATCCCTTCAAAACTATATCCTCCCCTTCCTCTGTTCTGCTGAGTTTGCATCAGCCCCAGCCATGCAAGAAAACAGAAAGATATGGCTTAATTACTCTGCAACTTTATTAATTTAATTTATCTGGGGACTATCCAGCAGCAGTTTCCATAACACAGGTAATAAATTTTTCATTAATTATTTTCACTTATAGGAGGGCTGCCATTAGCTTTCATCCCCTCTGGTAGCAGGTCCTTGGCCCTCTGTGTGTGATCCACCACCATCGTTAAATGATGGATAGGAAGGATGGCTTCTCATCTTGTCAGACTAGATTTTGAGAGTCCTGCCTCCAGTGCCCACCTCCTTTTGAGGAAGCTTTTGGATTTTACCCTTTTCTAATGCAGGTTTTCTGAGGAAGTAGATCCTCTGTGGATATCTGAGCTGGATTTTACTTGGAGAAGCAGAAAGCAGGAGCAGTGGGCTAGCAGTCAGAGCTATATCCCCTTCAGACATTAACAAGGTCAGTTAGTTGACCTGAGCTCCATTGACCTACCAAGACATTCACAGAACTTTCGTCCATCTGAATGATTGACTCCCAAAACCTGTGAAGGAAGGTGGTGCTTAAAGGAGTTACAACTCTTTTTCCTAGATAGTCTGCTGAAACAAGCAAGGATCAAATTTTTGCACTATATTTCTCATCTCAGAAGCTCCACTTTGCTCATTTTAATATTCCCTGTGCTATTTCATTTTTTTCATTTTTACTGGAAACTCTCTCATTTTTGCTGTATTTACTTGTCTTGTTTTCTTAATTGGTATTGAGGAGCTTTTATGGTTATGATCCTGCACACACTTGCACAAGCAGCGTATGATACCATGAAATTAAATGCAAAACCTTTGAAGGAACATGAATGGCAACAGGCAAGTTGTGGGGAAAGGTTGTTATTTTTCTAGTATATAAGACATTTCTCAAGTATCTAGCACATATAATAAATGCATAAAAGTATAAAAATTATAATAGCAATATTCCTTATCTATAATATTAGATAAGGTATAAAATAAATTAAATATAAAGCTTTTTTATATTTACCTGGCTTTAATAATTTTGGAACAAGTGGAAGCTAGTGGGATAGAGGAAACAATAATGAACTCATGACTGTGAAAATGTGAGAACTCCTGAGCTTTGTTCAGCTCTTTGCTGTTACTTTTTCTATACATAGCTTGCTACTTTAACTAGACATGAAAATGGGAAGCATAGTCTTCTAAAACAGATGAGTCTCAAAACATACTGCATGATCTAGCATATGCTTGACCCACCACAGCAGTACAGGTGAGACATAAAAACACTGAAGCATGTAACTATTTTGATATATCAGAGAAAAATACTGTAAAATTTCTGAGGTGATACTTCCCTACAGAAAATGGGGGGGAGGGGGGGTGTTCTCTGTTTTTTCTTTTTTTTTTTCTTCATATTACCCTGTAATGAAACCATTTTCAATGTGTTTTTCAATATGAGCAAAAAATATATAACAAGGTCTTCCCAAGATTTGCCAGAGATGATAGATAAAGTCCAAAGCAGATTGCCACTCCTTAGTTTGAACTAAGATTTGGTGGTCATAAGAATTGATGGTCTTTTAGCCTGCAATAAAACTGAGAATGTAATTTATCTGACGTGTTATAAAAATGTACAGAATTAAAACCAAGCAGTGATAATCTAGGCTTCTAATATCTAGCACCTAAGCAGTTTTCCCTTTTTAAATGGAAAGCAACTGCTTCTTAGGAACTTCAGTGGTCTCCTAAATTTTGACACTGCTTCTGAGGGCTCTGTGCAGAGCAATGTCAATCGAAAGTGAGTTCCACACTACATGCAACTCTAATTTCAGTGCTTTCATATCATCTTCTGATAATAAGTTACTTCTGAAAGCAAGAGTAACAGTGAAGTACAAAACAAGCTGAGTTCTTTAAAAGACTGAAAAATTTTACATGTTCTAAGGATGACTACAGATCTAAGTCTTCTGGTCATGGATGTCTGCTATTTCCCAGTGTTCTAGTGAGCTGCCAAGGTAGAGATGAGATCTGATAGGAAAGGTATGGTAATAACAGAAAAACAAAGCACATTTTGTAAGTGATAGGGAGTTTAATGTCACACAGCATATAATTTTAAACTTTAAAGTCAGTGTAGGTACCGGATCAGGGGCCAATGAGGATGTTCACTGGCAGACTCTGGGCTGGTTGTACTGGGCCCTCCCACAGGTGCCACCTCAGCCTTCCATTTTTGCCATCCTCCCAGCGGAAGCAGTTTTACTTTGGGGATCAGTCTTTAATGTTTTTTCTTCTTTGTGGCTTTCCACCCTGTCACTGTCCTTTCTTCATTGTCCTCCACCCCTTCATTTGCCTGAGTAAGACCAGAACAGGTTCATCTGCTCATTTCTGCCACAACCAGATTCCACTTTGCCTTCCTGCCTGTGACAAATCTTGTCAACTCTGCATAGACAGGATGTTTTTAATCTCTTACAAAACAGATAATCTCTAATCTTTTCAAGTACACCCAAAATGCTTACCTAATAATTTTAGTGTTCTGCTGAGGTACACAGCAGCAGTATGCATAACAAATTACCAAGGGGTACTTCTGAAACCCTGTGTGTAAAGTTCTCCTTACATTTTTGCAGATACTGGTATGGGGAAAAAAACAGATTCTTTGTTAATTGTAGAATCACATAATGGTTCGAGTTGGAAGGGACTCTAAAGATCATCTCATTCTAATGATTCTTCCACGGGCAAGGACACTTTTCACTACACCACTACAGCAGGCCCCAATCCAAGTGGTTTTGAACACTTCCAGGGATGAGACATCCACAGTTTATCTGGGCAATACATGTCGGGGCTTTTTTTATATATCCTGTATGAGCCAGCATAGCAGGGTTCCAGTTTCCCTGTTGTCAACAAATTTCTTAACAGTTCAGCTAATATTTAATCATATTTTACTGTTCTTTTTCTTTCTATTCTCAAGGCAGGAGCACATTAATGACTGTGGAAAGTGAATGAATAACAGAAAAAAAAAAAAAAGATGAAAAGAAAATGAACGAGAAGGGAAAAATCTAAGCCCCCCAAAAAAGCAAGAGAAGTAAACAAAAGGAAAAATCTTGTTTGCAAAGGAAGTACTTTGGCATTCTTATTTAATTATCAGTGGATACACAGGATGGAGTAAAAAGCTCTATTTCAAAACTGTGACTTAATGACAAGTTGATGTGTAATATTTTGCCTGAAGACCCAGACAACATCGTTAAGAGAGAGACGAGTAAATTGTAGGTAAGAAATAAAAATAAATGTTTCCACACCTCTGACATAACTGTAAAAGTTAAAAGGCTACTGATAAATTTGAGACAAATGACTATTGTTCTGGCAAAATAAGGAACCTTAACTCATTTTTGGATTACAGTATTGCCAGCTCTTGCAATTTTATTATTAGCCTCGTGATATTTGATACTTCTCCTAAAGACCTAGCTTCTAGATTTATACTAATTAGGAGGCTATTAACTTCCATTAAAAAATCATGTTTCCAGTCCTGATATCTAAGCAGAAAAAAACCCAAATCATTTCCTAAAACTGTGAAAGATAGAAGTCAAACAAGGAGAACCCCAAACAGGTAGTAAAAAAGCCCACAAACCACCCCAAACCTATAAATTCTGAAGTCTTACTCATGATTTCTCAGTATTTGACAACACTATATTAACTATAATTAAGTTAGAGATTTATTAGGTATTAAAAATGGAAAAGCTGATAAGAAGCCTCTGCAATGAAAAAGCAGAAGCTGCTGAAAATCAGCCAAAAGAAGGTTAAATGAAAAAATATTTCAATTTGAAGTGGAAACTTTTACTTTTTTAGTTGCTTCCAACAAACAATCCTGCATAGTTCTTCATTAGAAAAAAATCTAATTTTAAAACCTAGTTTTCAAAACCTGACTTGTTCCATTGGCAACAAACCCAATCTGCTATCATAATTTTCCCATCTTAGGGATCTGTGAATATTGCTTTTCAGCACTATTTTAGTCTTCTAAGACTCCGGTAATTTGATATTGTTTAGGTGACATAAGATCATAGTGCTAGCAAGATGACTTGAGTAGACAGCTCTATTTTTTTTCTGTTAGTTCCACAGTTTTTAGGAAAAGTGTGTAATTTAGGAATCACACTCAGCTAGTAGCCAAAATGCAATCACTTCCCTTGGTCTCAAACACTCTCTGGTAAAAGAATTAAAATATTGGGCCATATGAACCAACTCTGCTTTCCTGCAGCACAGTCCATCCCATCAAGGGGGTGGATTTGTGAATGGTTACTTGAATGCTGGGCGAGTTATAAAGAATTCCATCCACACTGTTTGGACAAAGCATAAAATGCCTGGAGGCAGGCTATATTAAGTCCAATGATAAATTAAATAAAAAATGTGATCTCAATAGTGTGTGCAGCTCTCATTTCCAAGAAATAACAACAATGACCAGGTGCCATTATAAACTGAAAAAGACCAAGGAGATTCCTAAATTCCTATCTGTCAAACGGATATTTTTTTATGGTGCTGTCCCTCCTGTAATATTTTGAGGAAAAATAATTTCTGTCTGTGTTTAAATTTGCCATTTACATCGACTATATACTGCTTCACCACTATCTGAGTGTCCAGATCTTAATTACCAGGGCAGTACTCCGGGATCCACTTTTGCTGTAGTGAAACCACAGCTTTTCCTCAACTCGTGACTTGTTTGATGTGATGGGCACAGTACAAGTCCTCCAGGTCTATTTGTCTCCCAGTGCCTGAAAGTTCTATCAGATTTGAACCTGGCAAAAATAGTTCCAGGAACAGAAACTCCAGCCTGACCAAAAATGTCATCATTGTCAAATTTTGACAGCCCAGTCAGAACTTCGGTCCCACAGTCTGCTGCAGCAGTGCTGTCAACTGAGTATTGCTGAGAAGCCTCAAGCCCCAAATATGAGTCATATATTCTGTGTAAAGCAATCTGTATATTCTGGCTGCCACCTCTAGCACTCAGCTCCATTACAACAGTGTCTAGGGAACATTTCCTGGATGAACTTTGGCTTCTTCTCCCAGTAGTTCCTGTATCCTGCTCTGGTCTCACACTCTGTCTGAAGCTCCAGCTCCATCCACAACAAAGTTGACTAGAGAAACCCTGCCACAGAGCCATAAGGATACCTTTTCATCTTAAACTCCTTCTCAGAGAGGTGTGATTTGGTCCAGTCTTAGCCCCAGACTTTGTCAATGATTTAAGTAATTTTTTCCCACAGGATCTGAAAATATGGCAAATCAGATATACTTACATTAATTGAATTATTTTTTAATGGCAAATGATTAGTCAAAATATCTTAATCAGAATTCTTTATTACACAGTATAAAATCTAGAACTTCTAGTAGTGTATAGTATAGGATAAGATATAATACTATATGATACTATGATAAACAAAGTAAGCATATTAAAAGCAATTATAATAAAGCTAGCAAAAAGAAACAATTATTAAGTAGAGATTGATGTAACTCACCACACCAATGCTCATGGGCAGATCTCTTTTACTCACCCTTGAGGAGTATCCATGGTGGGCATCCCCTTACCCAAGGGAAGAAACTTTTTACACACATTCCAATAAGGAATATGTTAGAGGAATGCAACTGTATGATTTTACAGTGTATAGTGATCAACTGGCAGTCATATGTCTCTAGGTCAGTTTAGCAGCTTAGCTGCCAAATCTTTTCCTCACTATCAGGACACTGATTTGGGGTTAGTTGCCAGACTGGTTTTAATAAAATTCAACATCAAAACCAGCCCATGGGCCCGTTCTTAGTCCACCACTAATAGATTTGCAAACAGGGCATTGAGTTGCTTGACCACATTCCAGGACAGAGCTTCCAGGGCAAAGCATCCTGCTGCACACTGTAGGAGTGATTTGAGACCTAGCTCTCCTTGGGCATTTCACAGATAACACTTGCCTGCAATATCTTGTCTGCATGTTTCTGGGACAGACTGAGGATACCTGCAGCTCTGAGGTCCTTTTCATCTTTCAAGGAGAGGACAATTTTCGTACTTCTGATGGCCATGCACAGTCCTTATTTCTCTGCAATTCTGTCTGAAATTCACTCCCTGATCTCTACATTCAGGCATAAGAGAGGATGGACTCTGCATTTTCCATGTTCTCTCTTTGACAGAACATCTTTCTGAAATCATTACAACACTACTCATGAGCTTCTCACTTGACCTGCCTGCAGATAAACTCTTTGGCTATTGCTGCTCAGTCCAAGTGGCTGCCCTGGATCTACAGTCAAATAACTTTCATTGCGGTGAAAAAACCATCATTAGCTCTCCTGTTTCTTTCTCCCTTTTATCAGTGTTTTCCTGACCCAGACTCACCATGGGTAAAGGCTAAGGTGACTGACTTGTAACAATTTTTCTCTGCTTCTCACATAGGAAAAGATCCTCAGCACACAATGGCAACTTTGGAAGGGATAAAGTACTAAAACAGTAATGGATGAGAATGCTTCCTGAGATCTCTGACCTAATTTTAAAAAAGCAAGATTTTCAGAATAATTCTTTCCATTGGTTTCTCAGTGTGTATTACTAAAGAAGTGAGAATAATGAGTGCAAGAAATGGCTATCTAAGAGTGTACGTATGTATTTCAGCTCAGCTGAAGAAATAAGTTCATAAAGTTCCTCTTTCAGAAACTATTTTATGAAATAAATAAACCAGTAATTTTGGAACTGAATCTTCTTCACATGAAGTTTTGGAGCCATCCTTCAAATTATTTGACTGTCTGACTGAGTAGCTTAATAACAAATTAAACTATACCCTTACCAACCACCATGCTTCCTGAGAGCTGTAAAATCATTAGCATGACTTCTTTTTTTTTTTTTAAGGATTATGAGGATGTCTTGAGAGTTACAGTTTGTTACAATGACTGAGAACTAAATAGACAGAAAGTAGTCCAACATTTAGGGAATAGTAATATATTTGGCAAGGGAAAAACCAACAACCTTTCTGTAACTGAGAATTGTGCCTCTCTAATGTGTTAGAAGGTTCTGAAAATATTAATGAGGCAGTAGATGAACATGACCCAATGAACATAATTTACTTGGATTTCAAAAAGCTTTAGAAAAGGTCCCTCATAAAAGAATATTAAAGATAATAAATAACAATGAAGTAAGGGGCAAAGGCTTGTCATGGATTAAAAAGTGATTAAATGATAGGAAATAAATAGTTATAACCTAAAAGAAGAGATATATTAATAATGGACTGTCTCAGGGGTCAGTACTACGATCAAGATGTTTAATATATTTTTTTAATAATTTGAAGTAAGAGGATTGCAAGGTGGCAGAGTTTGCTGATGACTCTGTACTATTGTGCTGATGACTGTACTATTGAACAAGTAGCCACTTGCATAACCTCCTGCTCATTATAGCAGTCTAAAAATCTACCTTTACTGCTCTGAAAATCACTGACAACAGGAATCCCTGTGAACACCAGTAAAGAACAAATTTCTCTGTATGCCTTCTGTTCAGCTCTGTCTCAAGATGGACACAGTGAATGGTTACATTCCAGAAAACCTAAGGTAGGAACTGAGACAGAGGAGAGTGTACACTTGGCCCTCCCTGTAAAATGTTTTTAAGGCATGCCTTTGGTACAACACCTTCAGTAAAATAAATAATTTTTCTGCATAATTGAAGAAAACTGAAATCATATCTATGATGCCTTGGGTTTTAACCCTTATATTTTTCAAATCCTGTACTGCCTAGTGTGTAACTCTGAAGATTTTTGTAGCCTGTTGACTTCTGCTCTCTCATGCTAAGATACACATAACAAAGCCTCTCCAGGCCTGCTCTCCAAGGACACTCAGACTGTCCTAGGCATAAAATGTGTAAACCAAAATCTTTGGAAGGGAGGTAAGCTTGGAGAAATTACATCATTAACTGAGGCTTTAATTGGAGAATTAACCCTGATATGTAAAGGAACCAAACTTATAAAAGTGTGAAAAATTCGTGACCTGTTGTCCATCTTGGGAGTAGCCTCTGGACCCCTGGGGTGTACCTTTGGAGGCCCTTCAAATAAATGAAGACCCTTTATTCTCCTATTCTTGTCTAGTCTCTGTTTTTTAGGTGGCTACTTCAGGCATCATCTATAGCATGCAACAACCACATGTAAATCCTTCCAATAAAAACTGTATTATTCCTTTCTCAAATTATGGGTAGATTTGAACAGATATGGGTTTGTCTCCCATATCTATAGAGGAAACCATATCTAAAAAAGACAGGTCAGGCTTCATTGCAACTAAATGTGAGTGTCCTATCATTTAGGACACCAAATTATGGCTACCCACGTTGTAAAGTATTTGTTTCATTATGTCTAAACTGCAAAATTATCTGATTATTTTGGGAGACAACCTGAAGTATTTGACAGGGAATTCATTTGTAAGCAGATCACTAACTTTGAAAGGCCAGCCATTTAATCCATTATATGGTTCTCCATTATTCCAAATATCTTGGGAGAAATTCAGTCTATGCACAGGTTGAAACAACTTGCAGCAACTTAGGTGGTAGTTAAAGTCACTCAGCAAGGGACCTGACTTTGGCTCGTGTGTTTTACATGTCTGATGAAATGTATAGTTTTAAATGCATTAAGTTTAATCAGGCAATTGATTTCTGAATTTGCAAAAAATAAATTAAGGGATCTCCATGTCAGTCTTTATTTTTATTTTTAATGAGACATTAGATAAAAATCCTTGTTCATTGTCAGCTGGTCGAGAATTACTGTACGTTGCAGTATAATCACAAACAAATATAATTACAAATATCAAGGGAAATTTAGGCCATAAGGCAAAATGAAAAAAGAATTTGACTGTGGAAAATTAAATTAATAAAACATTAAGGCACTAAAACAAAACCTATTGCCTCTTGTAACTAAATTGTTTGCAGAGCTAAAATAAAGAAACAATCTCAGTGTTTGCATTTATGAGTGTTACATGGCAGTCAGCCGGTAAAGGAGAGAAACAGTGCAGTTAAGGTTATCATCTCCTATCCATTTCTCCTACATATCTGAACACTGAAAATAATTTAATCCCCAACATTTTTTAAAGCAATGAAATTAGGGATTTATTACCTTACTTTTCATTTCTAACAGACAACACACTAATAGGTTACAAATACAGCCATGATATTCCATATCATGGCACGTGCTGGGAACTATTTTTATGTAAAAGTCAATGACAGCAGAATTAGACCAATGGTAAAAGCTCATGAGAAATCCTTCCCAGGATGACTTTTTCAACACAGAATAGTAAGTCTGTAGCAGAATTGGGATTGGAATTGCACTCAGATCACCTAAATCCCAATTAAGTGCCTTCATCACCTGACTTACTGAAGCTCCCCTAAATGAATTCATACATGTTCCCATCAGTTCTTCACCTGTAGACCCAGGAATTCTGAGCAAAGGCAATCTGAGGTAGCCGCAGTTATGAGTCATCTCCCTCTCAGCTCTCATCTGCCAAACATGTGCATGAACTGACCCCCATAATTCCTAAAGGAGGGAAACAAATTCAAATGGAATCCATCAGAACATTAAAATCAAGTTCCTTAAAAGACACTAGTTCACCCAGAAGGATTTAATTTTTTTCCTGTTAGTGTCTTATCAGTCAAATGTACAATTCATTTTCATGACCGTTTAGTTTCTTGTGGACATGGAGTACAAAAAAGGACAGAAGTGTAAGCTTCAATGCAAAATCATCTTTCTAAGAAGAAAAAGATTCACAGAAAGACAAAGCTTCAAGGACATTTTTTGTGAAAGTTTGAGAGCCACCCAGACCAGCTGTGACATCTGTACTAATTGAAAAAGCAAACGAGGCCACAAAGGACTGTTCTTTGACCATTTAATCAATTTTCCACTCAATGCATTGTTCATTCTTAGAGACTTTAATGCTAGAATTGATTTTAACAGCCATTACCGAAATACGTAAGTCAAAGGTCTCTCAACCTTTTTTAAGTTTGACCAATGGGAATAAAAGATTATGGATATGCGAATGAATCAGTGGCTATGATTCAAATGCCTTACTAAAAAACAGCGTGTGAATCACAGTCTGCCTGTGTACCGTGGTCACATGAGCTGATTAGAACACAATGGGAGAAATAGCAAGATGGTGATCTCTGATAATGTCTGGTCTGGACTCTGTGAAATTGCCTCTTAAACTTCCAATAATGCAGAGCTCACGCAGCTCACTTCAATCCAGGGTTTTACAGCTCACTTCAATGCAGAAAAAGGTCAGTCTTCAAATGTTTGCAAATACAGTTGGAAATTGCATATTTGACTCAAGTAAGCAGAGGGCACCAGAAGGATGAAGAATATTAAGATCTCTTATTAGGATGCACTTAGGCATAGCTAGTGGATGCCCTGCAAAACAGAAGGAAAGGAAAATTGGAAATATGCCTCTCAGTTATACATTCAACCATAGAGAGGGAAAAGTCAGAAAAATTAATGCTTAAATAATTTTTCTTTCATTTTTAGCAACTTCCTTTAAAGAGAAAAGCATACCTAGCCTACCATTTGCATGTAACTGGCCAGAGATTAATATAGATTTAAGAAAAAGAGGCAAGATCTAGTGAAAACAAAACATATTAAAATAGATCTAGATTAAAAACCCTAAACTGATCTTATTGCGCTACTCTGGATTTTAGGAAATGTTTGTCTTGAGTAACAAATATTAGAATGTAGGATTTCTATCTTGTTGAAGAAAATCTTCTGTGAAGATGAAAAAGTGCACATGAAAATTCTTTTTCAAGGTACAAATATACAGCAAAAGGCAGCAGTGACCGTGGATGTTATATGTGGGCAGTGACTTCTTTACCATCTCTGTAACATCAGCAGTTCCCTCATGTGCTGCCTTCTCTTTCTTCTGCGTTTGGTCCTAATGAAACAGATTTACAGTATGACCTTTGCATACATGCATGATATATTGTGATGACAGCCACTCCACTGTGAAATATGATGCTATGATCTTTCAGTTGTTTCCCTTTGGAAGATGAGCCTTACATGATTAGATTGATAAGCATCAATGTATCAGAAATTGTGCCAAAACAGCAGCTACTGGCATGTTGTACTGTAGGAACTTTAAGGGTATTGACATAGTTCTAGAAAAACAACCTTAAGGACAAGCTGAGCCACAAAAATCAAATAACGTAATTGACAGGTTATTTGATGCAGTTCCTGGTTAAAACTTTCCTGCTTTACTGAGATACACTGACTTACAAAAGACCTTTGACACTCCACTGTAAAGTGTATGAATGCTTTAAGATTTTTCATCATTATCATGCATGCCTGAAATTTGTTTATGCTGTCAGGAGTTTGTCGTGGAGTCCTCAATATTGCTGTAGTATAAAAGGGCATCTATCAGACACATTAAATACCATGTCTTGTCCTTAAGGAGATTACCTGTATCTGCGATATGTTACACTATTGACACACACATGACATCTAATTTAGCAGTCTGTATTTATTCAGAGATTTGCATGCACCATAAAGCAGAGCTTTAATTTAGTTTTTCTTCTCAACTGGGAAACAAAGGAAGTGGGAAAAGGGTGCTGATTTTTGCCATCCATATTCAGTGACACTGTTGAGTGTTATTCATTCATCTGAATGTTCATGTTGGTTTAAATCTTATTTTAATTTATAAAGGTCAAAGCCAAGATGGACTCAACTGGTATAGCTGCAATGCAGAAGTAGGTAAAATATCAGTCATTCCCTCAAAAAGCTCTAAGGAGTCAAAATATAACTAGTGGATTAGACAGAAAAGCAGGTTAACACAGATTGAGAAAGATGAGTCAAGAGATAGAAGAGAATGTGCACCAATGTATCCTAAGTTCTTTTCACGTGCCTTAATGATTACAAAATTTACCATTCAGCTCCATCCTGATAACAGCCTAAGTTAAAGTTTCCGCATTACTTCTTAACGTTCCAGATCTTTATGTGATCTCAGAGTACTCCATGGTGTAAACATCTATACTAATTTTGAATGCAGTGTAATACAAATGAACTCTGTCCTATTTTGCACAAAACAATCCTTGTGACATCTAAAGTGTTGCAATCTCTAAACAAAGGACAGAGTCATTTTCATGTTTGGGTTTTTTGGTGACATGTAGCAGCAAACTGAAAAAAGCTGGGGTACAGGACTGAGCACAGAAACAAGACAATGTATTTCATTTTCTTCCTGGGGAAGTGCACATCATAGCTTCAGAATGGGGCAAACTCTGCTGTTTCATACTGTGCCTGTGCATGGCTTTGAGACTATTGTGGACCAAGGAGAATTTCAACACATTCTTCAGAGGTCACCAGTCTATTTTGAGAGGTGAAAAAGTTTGGCTGTGGGGATATGGGTTGTGCCACGCAAGGGGTTTTTATTAATACAGATACAGCTGTAATGTGGGGCAGTAATATTCATCCTATGTCTAATACAGTTTTGTAAAAGATGTTTCAGAAAACAATGATCAAAAAAATGGACAACATATCAAAGAGTACTAAAAATATTTATATGGATTAGCTTGAAATGGAGGTTCAACTAATTGTTCAAATGAACTGCTAAACATTGACATGAGAATACACCTAAATATAAGACACTAACACATCTAAAAAGCTCTTCTGTTTCCCCATATGTTGTGAATGTCTTGAGGTCTTCATTTAGACTTCTTTAGAGTGAGTAATTAATTCTTGTTTAAGTAGTTGGGCAGCAGGCTTAGTTCTTAAATTACCTGGTGAAATCAGAGTACTCTTTTTGAATAATCTGAATCTTACTGTGAAAGATTTAATCATAAAATGCAGTGTGCTAACTTAAAACAAGGGAGAGAAAACGACCCCACCTAAACTCAACACCAAGACACATTTCCATAGCTGTTATTCAAACTGTTAATTCCTTCTAGTGTTCAGTTGCTGTTATTGCTTTCAGGGTACAGTCACACTTCGAGAGGGGAAAAAATATAAACAGTCAAAAAAAAAGAAAGTTAATGTTATTAGTTATAGAAGAACAACTTTCGAGAAAATATTGGAAAGGACCTTGACCTTTCAGTCTGAATTCTTATAATTATGATGACAGTCATAATGTGAATCAGTATTTCATTTTCTTAAGTACCTTGCTAACTTGTGAAATTTTCAATAACTCTAGATTACTAGAGGTACAATAAATTATGGGGTTTTGATATATTTCTGGGATACAGGTTGTTGTTAAAAAGGGTCTTCTAATTATCTGTTTTGTTGTCACTGAAATTCTTTCAATGATGTCATCTCAGTGGAATCAGGTAACTGTGGTATGAATCTGATATATTTTAGACATCAATAATGCTTTTTTTGCTTGTCTTCACATAAACATCAGCATTTTGCAGGTAGAAAAAGGATTTAAACTGTTTCGGTTGTGCTATTATTACAACTCTGACCTTGCTAAAGACTCTCGGCAAATTGATTACTCTGAAAAGCTGCCATCCATCTGCAAAGTGAGAATAATCTGTAAATAAAGCCACAGAGAGGTCTGTTGAAAAGAATATTTCACTCTTGCTGGTTGCTGAAATGTCCCTTCAGAAAAGGACGATTCACCTCCACCTGAGGAAGCATGTTGGCTGCTTGCACTGATGCAGAGCAGTGTCAGCATGCTGGCAAAAAAGGAGAGAAAATCTGCTGTCCTTTTCAGTTTGTGAAATAAACTCCAGGGCTTATTAAGAGGAAATAGAACAGGAAGTGGTACATAGGAATGCTGGCTTGATAAAAAAAAAAAAAAAAAGAAATATGAAAATAAGAAAGTAAACTAAAATTAAAAACAGAAACCATAGTTGCTATATAAAGTGGACATTTCAGGTACTACTGGAATTGACATGGAAAACAAAATGTTCCTGATCTTAGTTCTAATTTTCTTTATCATTTTTATAGTCTATTTAATTTTGTAGCTGCATTAATACTGAAGGTGTCTCAGGATGTAAATTTTAATAAAACACTATATAAAATGCTGCATTGGTACTATATCAATTAAATTTTAGAATAATTATATGTCAATGCTCCATTTCTGCTGGAGGCATCGCACACACCATTTATACAAAAGTCTGGTCCTTGTTCCACACAACTTTTCTGCTAAACTGACCACCATGGAGTCACTCCTTATTTGCAACTGATTGGGTAAAGAAACAAAAGCCTCATGTAAACCAAAGGGATGCAGAGGTGTGTCAGCTGACGTGAACTTAATGAAAATACCAAGTAGCTTTTCAATTTATTTTCTCCCTTCCGTTTTGTGCTTTTAAAAAAATTAATTTAAATATTTCTAAAAAACTAAAGGCATCAGAATGACTGAAAATAAAGGGAGAAAGGTTCCCATCTACTTTAACAGGACCTATGAGGAAGGGCAGTAAGGCAAGGATAATGGAAAGATAAAATGGAAAATGGGCAGGGAGGCTTGGGTTAACCAAGTCAGTCGAAATGAAGAGGAAGTGACCATAATGAGGCAGAGATATGCAGAGTTTTGAAAGGACAAATCAGATGCTGTGTAGCAAATCCAAGGCTTCCACATTAGAGCAAACAATCATACTAGGGCTGGTAATGTGCATTTTATCTTAATGTCAGAGATAATTTTTTCCATCCTTTGAGCTTTTCTCAAGCTTTTTAAATGAGCTTTTCTAATTTATCACAAAAAAAAAGGCTATTTGGATAATAAACATGAATATTAAAACAAAAAGAAGTATGGTTTATGGAAGTTCACTGCCCAAATGTCTAAGCCCTCTATTGTGAAGCAAAAGTATTCATCTGCTCTTTCAATTGCTTGGTTAAAATGCTAAATTATTCCTGGTGCTTTGTAGCAGATCAGTTAACACTACTTTTAGCTTTATTCAGACAGCATGTTCTAGTTCTTCTTTGTGTACGAGGCACTGGCAGCCTGACCTTCCTGTTTATTCCTTTATAAGACCATTATCATCAAAGTTCTGTGGCAGACAATTCTCAATTTTCAAATGTTAATGTTAAAAGACCTAGATTTCTGACGGATGTCAAACTTTATTTACACATTTTGAAAAGAAAAAAAAAACCCAAGAAGTTTCTTATAAGACTTTGAATGAAAAAAGCTCTAGATAAATAGTGAAATGCAGCTTGAAATGTTTCTGTACCACATTTTTGAGAACAAGATCACAACAGATGCTATCCAGATTTTACACTGGGGAATAGAATCTAGGTAATATGTATGTTGGGAATCCATCATGTGAGAGCCAAATGACAGTACATTTTACATTTTTCTTAGTGCAAAGCTATTTGAAGGCAGGATTAAAAAATTTCCATTGAAGGGCTCCTCAAAAGCAGTGCCTCTCTGTAGATTCAGATCCTAGCTTCACATGCAGCAATAGTGGTGCTAACCAGACTGAGCAAATAATTAGTGAAAAACAACTCAGTTGATGAATTCAGCCTTTTATGCTGAATATGCTATAATATATGTGATCAGGCAACAACCATTTGCAGCGTACACCAAATTGCCAAGTACCTTCCATCTGTAATTTTTAATCACAGCTTCCTCTGAGTTTTCAGTGCTTATACCTTTAGAGTTGGGATGGATGAAACAAAACATGCAGCAGTGTTTCTGTCTCTACATTGCTCAATGCTTCATGTGCCTCGTGGCTAAAAGCATTCCAGAGTATGGAAAGGGTGTTTTCCGTGGCTCTTCTGCCCACATGGGTTTGGCATTCACTTGTGATGACAATGAGTTACACTCTGATGCCAGCACCCAGCCACTACTTCTGGTGGCACTGGTAGAGAAGCCCCCTTCAACTCAGAACAGGGAGAAGGAGCTAGGGAAAAGTTTTATTAACAATTTGGAGTTTACTGTTTCCAGCACTCTGTCAAAGAGACAGTTATATCAATTTGTATGCTATTAAAACCTATGCAGTTTGTGTATGTTATTCTGTTGCCATATTTAATGAAAGTAATTTGACAGTGGAATGTTCCATAAATGTAACCTGGTTGGCATGTCTAGGGACCAAAATTATATTGATTTATTTGTGGCTCAAACTAAAGCTTAAGACGTAGATGATGACTTTAAAAAAATCATATTCAGTGCAGAGCTGATAACACAACCCTTATTTACCACACCATATATTCAGCTTTAATTTTTTGTTGTTTGTCCTTTCTTTCTGCAAGCTGCAGCCCTTGCACAGAATATAACAGTGAAATAGTGGGTAAACAGGCAGTGTTATTCAGTTTTGCTGGCTGTTCTAAGTGATGAAACTATAATTCTCTGGGTGATAGATAACAGAAGGTAATTTTATGGTTACTAAGAATGAGTTTGCATTTGTTGGGATAGTTACTACATAAATTTATAGATCTATTTTGTATGTACCGCATTTTAAATTTTAGTGGCAGCACAAGGAACAGTATGAGAGTAACACAAGTAGTCCTGTCATGAACTCCTAGTTTAGCAGCCACTTGTAAAGGTATACTGTAATTCAACATGAAATAGCTTCAGAATGTTCTCACAATCTTGTTATAAATCATGGTCTTTGGAAGGGAAGGTGTTATTAAGTTTGTTTTTTGATTTTCTTTTGCCCTTCCTTCATCATCTTATCTAGGGAGAGTGTTGAAAGGTAGGAAAGGCAATTCTGTACAGGAGGTCCTTTTAAGTGCTGGATTTAAGTGCCCTTTCAGGATTTAGCACTTTTCTAAGCTTAACTGACAGGTCACTTTGCCCCTTGTTATCTGGGCAGATAGACCCTGGGACCCTACAAAGACAATAAGATTAATTGTGGGGCAGGCAGTAGGATACTACAGCTTCAGATCACAAAATTCAGACAAGGCTCAACACCTGTCAAGCTATTATGACATTTACATTCAATAAATATAATGTCTCCAGAGAACCAGAACTGTTTTTGTTTAAAGATGGAGATTGGGCCCCAGGGAAGCCATTTTGTTGAACATGCCATTCTGCGGTGAAGAAATACCAGCTTTTGTCAAAGATTTAATTGTTGGAAGACCCATTAAGATTTCAGTTCAGGTTACAAATCTGAAGGAAGCCTAGACTGACAGAGGGGTGCTTGATTTGATGATCACGGGAGCAGAATAGGAATGGAGGTGGTAGATGTGCTAAATTTGCATTTAAAAAGCTCACCTAGGAACATAGCAATTAGACTTTTAAATATAAAAATATAACTTCAGAGCATCCCAGAAGTATTCCAAAGTACTGAATTATGTAATGGCCAAACCAAGGACATTCCTTGAAAGTTCAGTTATCTGCAAAGTACTGTAACAGAAAGTGTCAGAATTCTGAAGTGATCTTCAGGAGTTCAAACTAAAGTTTTATTCCATTTATAAAATTAAAATGGAGAGTGTTAAGAAATTGTTTTTCTTAAATTAATTGAGGTGATTTCTTCCAACATGCTTCAAATGAAAATGCTTCTACTCAGTTGTAGTGTACTCACAAACAGTAAGAATGCATCTGCAAAAAGACAAAACAGTTGGGGGAAGAAATTGAGTGCTGTCCAATAAAAAAATTATTCCAGATCTTCCTTTACCAAAACAGATTGAAGTGGTGACATTGTCCAGTTTAACTTATGGGAATAATTTGGGATTTTCACAGAAGAAATACTAGATGATCCAAGATAGCCTTATATAGTTATTAAGAATAGTCATCATCAAAATCCTTGATAAGCACCTGCAGACCTGGCAATAATGCAGAAAATTTACAGCAAGACCTGTTTCAATGCCTCAGAGACAGCATGAACACGGAGCTGGAGCAGCATTTGATTTTGGCTCCTAAAAATATTCATTATCATTATTCAATTGTTTTTCTCCTTTTGAGAGCAATGGGGAGGTACTCTGCATTTGTGTCCTAATTGTGAAAGTGAAGGAAGCCAATTTTCTGCCTACAGTAGCACACATTGATGGAGAAAATGAACAGAAGCAAAGTCAGTGCTGGATCCTCTAAGGTCTGCACTCCCAGCACTGCAGCTGAGCCGCAGGAGACCAGCGAGTGAGACCTGCTGCCTCGCTGAAGTGCGGAGATGCACAGGCAGGGGGAAGATCCAGAAGCAGCTCCTTACTCTGAGAAAGATTTCATGCTCTGCTTCACTTCAGCATTTAATCAACCACAAAAAGTTTATTGCTGTGTATACTCCAGTGCCAGAAACATTATCGCCTAATTAAATTGTTTCATTGTTTTGCTATATCTAGCAACACGTCTCTTTAACTCTCTGTTTTATTTAGCAGTGAGTTTGCTTTAATGTCCTCAGAATGGGATATTAAATTGAAGGGGTGGCTGTTTAAATTCAAGTTCAAATCAATAATACAGGTAGACTTTCGCTGCCAAAGTCTAACTTAGGGCCTTTCACTTTGCTGCAGCCCTCTGTTCGCATGTGATTTATGACTATTCCTGTTGGTGGGACATATGTTTCAAGGCCTTTTCACTGTTTAAGCTTTCTGTAATCAGTGGAATTTCTCTCTTCTGCAGTTCTTTTGGATATACTGCCATGCTGAGTTTCATTATTAATTTCAGGCATCAAAAAGGCAAATATTTAGATATGCCTGGCCCTCACAAAACCTGAAATTCTGCATACACATCCTAGAGCCCCTCTAAATAGTGAATTTATTATAAATACCCTAGATTCACTTTGTGTTTATCCTTTATTAGTTTTAAGAGCTCTAAATGAGGACACTTAAGTGCCCAAATGCCCTCAAGGTTATTCCAGATATTCTGAGATGGTTCAAGCCATAAGGTTCTCATTCCTGAAACTATAAATCATTAGATATGTTACATTGCGGCCATTTTATTATTTCATTTGCATAATGAAAATTACTATTTAAATAACATTGCAAAAAAAGGCTTTATATCACAGTGTAAATAATTACTGCCCATTTAAAGGGAAGAGAAATGGAATTTTGTTACCCAATGGCTCCTAAAAAATGTTGCAATTCCCTTGTTCATAGTTGAAAAGTTTATTGTGTCTAGTAAAATTCAGAGTTACATAGATGAAAGGAAAGGAGGAAGTACATAAAATTTGTTTGTCATGGGATTTTATTAGGAAGATTATTTTAGGGAGAAAATGCATGCTAATGCATGACTGGTCAAACTCTGGTTGTGAGCTGAACTGTGGGATATTACCAGAAAAAACAACCTCTTTAACTTCTGCCAGTAAACCCAGAAACTGAGGAATTCTGGAACTGTGGCTTGGAAATAGTCCAGTCACTTTCTAAATGCACTAAAGTTATAAAAATAATCTCACATCTAAATTCTCTTTTTAAAATATTTGAGTATTAAAGGTAGTTCTTGGCCCTGACCTCCCAGAACGAAGAGCAAGACGCAAAATTCTTAAGAGAACCCCAGCTGTTTCTGTATTGCTTAGGAGCTGTAAAGTAACCTTCTTCACAAATGTTAAGCAAATGTTAAAAAGAGGGAATGCAAAGTCAACAGAGAAGAAAGCTGTTTCAATCACATGTAACATTGTTTCTTTTTTTAACCACTTCTTATTCCAAATAATGATTATGTGACAGGTTTTAGCTGTTGATCAGTCTAAATAAAGTTTAACTTAGATTTGATAACAAACTTATTAACATACATCAGCCATCACGATATATTGTGTTCAAATGGATGTTTACAAAACAGAGGTGTATAAAAATAATAAAAAAAAATCAAGTAGTGAAAATTTGCAGCTCCCTCTTTGCAAAGCCAATGCTTACTGAGGATCACAACATAAAGTTTTTGTAAAGAAAGGGTTATTTATCACTAACTTTTCTGTCTGGTACTCAAACAATCAATGGGAGGAGAGGAGAGGAGAGGTTCGGAGAGGAGAGGTTCGGAGAGGTTCGGAGAGGTTCGGAGAGGAGAGGAGAGGAGAG
>VZRF01015230.1:1551961-1575956 GCA_013396875.1 Vireo altiloquus | reverse complement strand
GAGAGGAGAGGAGAGGAGAGGAGAGGAGAGGAGAGGAGAGGAGAAAAATTCCAAGGTTTTTATCTGACAGCACAGAAGGCTATCACAGTGGACTCACTGGATTTTCAAGCTAGGAGGAAGCAATAGTTCAATATGCTGTGATAAAGTAACAAAAATTGCTAAAAGGCACAAAATCTATTTTGTGCTTTTTAGTATGGTTTTGACAATGGACTTAATTCTTGCAGAAGATATAACTTCATTTAAAAATGGGCCATAAACACAAAACTTAGCTGTGTACTAGATAGGCTAAGCCACATCTACTTCAATTGACAAATAAAAAAAATATTTAAAAACCACACTGAATGAAAAATGTAAATTCATTGCCTTATGACTGAAAAAGGACTCACAAGTCTCTATTTCTTGTATTTCAGAACTTCTATTTGTAAGGAAGGGAAATAACCTTTACTGTATTGTTGGAATAAAAGGAACTAGATGATTCATCTCTGTGAATCTGCTTGTTGAATTTGATGGATCATTCTTAAAAGCGACGTTGCTAATCTTCAGGTTTTCTTTTTTAGGTTATTCACAGATCAGTGGGTTTTCCGGCTAATACAGGTCCTGATGCTCTTCTGTCTTCACACATGGTATTCATCATATCTTGACAAGAAAAGACCTTCAGTCTACAAATAACCTTCACTGAAGTAAGACATGTAAGTGGGTTTCTATATGAAAGATAGATTTTATGGCTGAATAAAAAACAACTGTAGTTAAAAAGTGTCATTGCATGGCCCTATATGAAGATTTTTCCTCAAAAGAACTTTTAGTGTTTGTTGTTAAAAATCTCTTATAGATTAAAAGAAAAATTGAATTATTTTATCATTAGCCACAAATTCAACAGGAAAGGAAGATCAGTTGAGTATTTTATCATTCTGAAATGTGCAGCCTTTAAAATATTTAAGTATCCACATTAGTTCTTGTCAAACTAGCACAAAGCAGTGCATAATATGACCTATGTGTAAAAGCAGAACAAGATAAGAGGCTTTGGTAAGGGTGAAATATTCACAGTATCGTTACTTTGTGCAACAGTTAATAATTTTGTTTCCTAACAGTATACGATTATTATTATTATTATTATTATTCTTCCTCAACAAGGTGACAAAAATAAAACATTTCTCTCTCTGTTAGGCAATTCAGCATCAATACTACTAAAAAAATTGAATGCTTGTCAGTGACAGCAAACTTCAGCAGAGCAGAAATCTGATTACATTTTGTTGTCCTGTGCTACAGAATCAATTTAGTATTTTATCAGAAAGATTGGTCAAATTTTACTATTTTTCACACCACCATAAGCCTAGTGAAGTCAACAGATCTCTGACATTGCAGGTTAGACCTAATTCTTCCTCAAGTGACTAACTGATTTCAAAGGGTATCTAAGGAAAGAATTTATCTCTCTTCAAGGAAAATCTTTTTTAAAAAAACCTAAAAAGCAGACAAACTAGAATTAGATCTAATGAAATTTAATAGGACATACCAGTCCTATGAGGTGAACTAAAGGATGTTTTGATACTTCTTTTTCCTCATTAGGAAAGTTTTCCTCGTATCCTGTGAAGAACACTAAGAACTCCCTTGTTTGAGGCACACTCTTTTCATGTAGTATGTAGAAGCTTAATATCTTCATTAAATTCATTCCTAATAATTCAGCTGGAAAATGGTCACTGGTTTCCAAGAAGGCCTCTGTGGGTGGGGGAAAAGGCATTGGTAATAGGGAGACTTGTTGAGGCAGAGTGATGTATTTGAAACTCTCTCTCCTACAAACACATAACACCACACTTAATCTGTGATCATACTACAGCAGAATATTTTTATTTTCATGCTGAGTTAACAAGGAAATAAAATTTATGCTAACAACAATACAAATGTCAGGACATGCGCCTTTAAGAGGGAAATTCAATATTAACATTTAATTGACAAATTTTTGAGCAGAACAGTAAAACACAACAAAATAAAATCTGAAAAAACAAGGATCATATATTTTGATCATTTTCACAAGGAATTTAACATTTTTATCTTTGTTGTAGATATCTGAAAAAGAGTAAGAGAGTGAAAACAATGTTTTTAAAGCAGTTTCAAAAAAATTCTATTCTATCTAAAGAGTCACTAAGAACAAACAGCAAACTCTAATCTATCTCTAAATGCCTCAAGATACAAGTGCAGTTCTAAGTGGGATCAAAACAGTGTAGAACCAGCTATAAACATAATGCATTCAGATAGTATCATGTAGCCCAACAGCTCTCATGGTTTTTACTTTGTCTGTTTTCTTGTTCTGTTGTTTAAATTATTGGACTTAACTATATCTTATATGTTTGCATATATTTGATTTGAAAAATTGTATTTTCTATACCCTCTAGTATTTTCTATACCCTTACCAGGGAACTAGTAAATATAAAATACCATAACTTCTCTATTCAAAGCAGAGAGTGGTTTAAAAATATTTTAAGATCTTGATATGTAAACAATTGAAAATGTTTATACACATATAAGTTCTTAAGCAAAACCAATATTTAACTCTGACTGACAAGGGAAGAACCTCATGGACTTAGAAATTTAAAATGCTTCACCTTTCTCAGAAAATCTCAAACAATGTAAAGTCATTTCCACCTTCAGAGTTGAACAGTTAAGATATGAGAAATGCACTCCTTATGTGAATGCTGCATGAATTTTATTCTTTTTTTTGATTCTTTTGAAATAATCAGAAATCTGGAATCACATTTGAAATTTAGTATCTCAGATTTCAATGCAAAAGTCCTATTTTACTGAAGATTGATTGAAAGGTCTAAAGAACCAAATGTTATTCTGCTTATCTTCAGAAAACTCACGTGAAACTCTAATAAGTGTTAGTGGTAACTTGGAATGTTATCAGTGTATTTCTTCATAATAATTTTCTTTTTTAGTTTAAAATTTTCTTACAACAAATCAGAACAATAAGACTTCAAATTATATTTGATAGTAGTGTGTTGCAAATTTAGTTCAAAATTATTTTCTCATCAAAAAACCAACAAAAACATAACCATTTATCGTGCTGGAGCACAAGCCCACCACATACTATTACAGTAAAAGCTAGACATTATTTCCATCTGGCTTTGAGCACACAGGATATTGTATAAACTACCAGAAGAGCTCTATTTCATTGTAATTAAAATTTAGTGTTACACTTAAGCAATAAGGCAACTCCAGGAGATGTGATTATCATGAGATAATGACCTTGGGGTGTTACAAGACAAGGAAGCAACCAAATGCCTCTAATCCTCCAGGGGGTATGATTATTTCGGAATAACCACACCCCCTGAGGTTGTGTGATTAGTATCAGAGACAAAGTGTGTACCGAGAATACAAATATGATTTTGTAGGGAAATGTTGGGGGGCTGGCCTAAGTTGGTAATGAGGAGTGCTGAAACAGCAGTTTTGGATGAGTTGTGTTTCTCACGTGCTAATTCTTAAATGTCTTTAAGAACTCTCAGGACACGCATAGAGCTGACAATGATGTCATACCTGTATAAGTAATCCTCCATAAATGCACAGATCTAATCATTTCATCCTATTTTGGTTTCATAATTTCCATTTCATAATAGCAATAAACTGTGGTAAGCAATGCATTTCTGGGGGATTATTCCACTTCTCAGGTGGCTGAAGTCACTCAACCTTTAGCCTCATATCTTTCAAGACATCTGAGAAGTGCAATAACTCCCCAGAAATGCACTGCCTGTCATGTCTTATTGCTTAATTACTTTGTACTTATCAAGTAGTTGCTCTTTAAATGAACGCAGAAGCACAGTATGTTTTACAATTATGGTGTGTATAGGAGCAGTATAACACTGTTATGGCAAAACATAAAATAAGTAATTGTTACAGCAGAAGTACAAACTGAGGCTGCAGTACAGACTACGGTGCAAACTATGATGTCTGTAGACCACTTTACTGTTCTGATGAATATCTTGTGTATGGTTAAGTAATGTGACATGTTCAGCTTTAATAAGGATGCAAAACAGGAACTAGAAGGAAAAGATACAACAGATAAAGCAAAAATAAAGTCTGATTGCAGAATTTATATTCTTCTTGCTATTGAGAGCTTTGGGAATATGTAAACATTTCTGAAACTAGTAAAATCACATCAGTAGTGATTCTAGTAATGAAAAAACAAGTCAAACCAATGTATAAACAACAATGAGGAGAGGCCACATATTGCTATTGATCTTTCAGAAAAGAAAGTGCCCAAAAATGGAACATAGTGAATAAAAAGCAGCTTTTACTTGCAGTGAAAGGAAATCCTGTTTGATTTTTCATGAAATCCTTAAAACTAAGATGTTATTCATAGTTGTGAGCCACAGGAAAGGATGTGGAATTGAAAAACTCCATTTGCACAGTTCCTATGAGAACTATTGTTGAAACCATCACAGTCACTGTAAGATCTCACTGCAATTTCTTACTGGAGTGGTTTCCATCCTTCCTTCCCTACAGCTAAAACTGGATTCTCTGGAAGCAGGTGTTTATCTTGATGAATGAAAAGAGGAGAAGCCAAGAGAAAGCTGTTCAGACTTCAAAGTCTAGATCTTATGTGTTTGACTATCTACATAGGTTCTGAGCTGCAGAAGGTCAGAAATGAAAGATTTAGAAAATATTGGGAGCATGGCTATGGATTTCATGAGTTCAATATTTGTTTGAAAGCATCTACTTATAACAGAGACCACCTTCCCCTCCTGGTGGTGTTAAAAATAATGTTAATATTTTTAAAAGCAGTAAATATATGAACACACATAACAAAATTTTCACATATTTGTCTACTGAGTTTGAAGCGCTAGATATTTAGGAGGAGCCACACACAAAAATTCAGCCAGACCAGGAATTCTGTTGCAGTTAAGTAATTCAAAGACAAGGAAACAACTTGGCTGCTTTCATTCAAGGATACTAAGCTCAAAGGCAGCCTAAAAGATTTGGAAATGCAAAAAGATACATTTAGCAGTGTAACAAAATAATATTTATTCACAACTGGTTTTGTCTGAGTTGTCTGCACCATGTAAATAAACTGTTATACAGAATAGATATGACTGCTAATACTGATTGTCTCATTTAAAAGTGGATTTTTATGCTAATGTAATATATTTCAGTAACAGAACTATAATGATTCATTAAAGGAAAAATGACTGAAATTAAATTTTACTTTACACTTACCAAATATCTGTCTTACCATTCACTCGTTTTGGCTTGCTAGCAAAATCAATGCTTGGGCCTGCTCAGGGAGATGTTCTTCCCCTTTCGGAGAAGGCATCCCACTGAAAGCAGAATTACAAAAATTACCAACTGGCAGACGTATGACAGACATACAAATGCAAGTACAACATCTCAGTGCTTCACGGAATTTTTTCCTTCATATGGCACACAAAGAAGAAGGTTCCTTTGGGAGAAAAGAAGGTGAAATTTAACTAAAATGAAAACATAACCCCCCACATTACCCCAATAATGTGTGATGCAATAAAACTATAATATATAACACACATCATTGATGAATGCGTAGCATATAACCATGAACCTGAAAGAAAAGAGACTTGAGAAATTCCACCCAAACTCATAATGTAGCACTATCTCTGTTCATTGCTGTATAAAGATTAATTCACATTCTAACAAGTTCCTTCATATTCTGCCTCCACTTTGATGCTAGGAAGTTATCTATTAATGCTGAATACCCGTAGTGAGAAATTTTAATACTCTGCCAGAGTAGAAAAAAGACTTGCCATGCTAGCATCCTAATTTTCTCAATAGTTACTGTCACTGCAACCCTTAATTTAGAGCGCAGAAGTGGCACAATGGTAAATTACGGCACTCCTCAAAAGCTTCACCTTCCAACCCCAGCGCTGCAATTGTGTCAGAATTTGAAAGAAGAAGAAGAGTTTATTTCTTAGTGAGTGTGATGTCACATTGAGCAAGAAGAAACGCATGAAGTGAGGAGATTTGCAGTGCCAGTGTACTAGTTCAGAGCTCATCACTGACATATGAATTTCTGGAGCATTGTTCTTGGTAATTTTTTAAACTTACCACTTCAAAACTTCTTGAAAACAGCTAATAAGGGTGCTGCAATCTTGAATGTCATGTAGATATATTTGCTTTGTCTGTTTAGACATCATCTGTTTTTTATGGAAAAAAAAAAAAGAGAGGTGTCAAAGAAAAATACTGTGTACAGAAGAGCACCAAGAAGGGATTTTCTTCCTAACTACTAGGGGATTTATTCTCAAATGACGTTACTTGGATGGTGATGGCTTTTCATGCCTTGGGTAAAGACATGGAAGGTAGGTCAGAGATGAAGCTACATAAAAACAAGTTGTTTTTCAAAGACGAAGATAAAAATTGTCAAAGTGCTCCATGAACATTATTTGATCAGCAGCAAGTTCCAGAAATATTAAAAATCCACTCTGGGGCTGTGTATAAAGGCAGCCACAGAGGCAAAGAAGCATGATGTATTATCCCAGAGGATGGCATCATTTGTATATTCCCTGTGGACCTAAAAGGTCTTGTAACCCCCAGCATGAAAATGTTTAATTAATTAACCTACCTGAATCCCTCTCAGCTAGAGCCAAGGCTTTAATATACAGCCAGTGAGTAACACAGACAATATTAAACCAAGGAAATTCAGAAGCAAGTACCCTAGGCTGTCTTCTGATCAAAACATGCCAACACCTTTCTGCTTCTTGGACCCCAGGAACACAGAAAGGAGGTTCATTGCCCTTTTAAAAAAAACCCCAAAGACATGCCAGGATGAGTGGGGGGGATCAGGACTTTGGCATGCACAGCAGTGCATTCCTGCAAACAGATTCTGACTGTCACATCGCACTACCTTTTATTTCTGGCATGTCAAGGGGCAGAGCAGTTTTTTGGTCCACCTGGCAGTTGGGAGCCAAGAGAGAGGCAGGGGAAGAGGCCAGATGGATCTCCCTCCATCAGTATTTACATAACTCGGTTTCTCTGGCAGAAGAGCACATGTTCCTCCCAACCCAGACTGCAGGCTAGAGAGAGAACTGGAGAAAGAGGGGGAATAGTGTCTCTGGAGGATTGCAAGGGCAGAGAAGATAACAAGCACTGAAGTGGAAGAAGACAGGGATATCTCGGAGATATCTTCTTGTCATGGCATCACTTGGGGTACTAAGATAAGAGAGACTTAGAAGTTTGGAGGGAACCAGGGAATAAAAGGGCCCAGAAAAACACTAGGCTGAGCAGCTGGTGTAGAGGGAATGGATAAACTGAACCCTTTGACAGCTCGGTTTAAAGCATAGACTGCTTCTAGGACTAATACCTTTTAACATCTGTGATATGAGTCTTGGATAAAAAAACTTGTCAGCAGACAAAAGTACTATTTCTGGGAAAGTGGCTGTAATATCTTCCAAGTTGAGGAAGTAATTTCTCCCTGTTTTCTACATCCAAATGCCGAATGGAACTATCTCTGATCAGAAGAATCATCTGGATGAGGAATGGTGCAGTCAAATTTAAAAAAACCAGATACAAGTGAGTCAACAAAGACACGGGAAAAGCTGAGTCAAATCAAATGCTGACATATTCATGGAAGATAAATAAATGAAGAATAAAAATTGTACCTTGAGGAATTTGCTACAATATGGTAATTTGTACTTTGAAAAGCCCTCTACTGCAAACTGGAACATCCTTCATCTCACTTGTGAGGCTTGTTACAGTAATTTTATTTAATTCTTCGTTCATTAATTCAGTTTAGCATTTGTAAGCACTGCAGAAAACTATCTTGTTGCATTATAAAATTGGTATACCTGTCCTAAAATCACAAAGGGTGGTAATTTTTGTTTTCTTAATGGTAGATAGCAAAAAATCTTGCTAAAATATTCTGGATGTAAGAGTAAAAACCTATTATCATTCTTGATGCTTCTAACCCAGAGGAATTCATGTTTTATAAATGAAATGTTAGATCTTATTTCTTTATTGACTGGCAAAAGCCAGGTAAATCCCAGAAGAATACCTCCAGTAGATCTTTTCTGACATGGGGCAATTGGCTGTTTCATTACAGGGAAATCAAACCAGATGTAACTTGATTCTTTATTACCTTCTTGTAGGGCAGAAATGGATCAATCTTTGGAAAGTAGTATGGACAATAATTTAGATGATAACTTGAAGAAAGCATGTGTTAGTGTTTAAGGCCAGACAAAATCAGGAAATTTTGCTGTGGAGCAATGAAAACTTAGTGAAAAGCACTGCTGCACTTAAAATATAGGGACAGTTTGCCAATACTTGTAAAATAAATTTTTACAACATTTTATTTCATTAATACTTTTAGAACACTTTGTGGCATGAGGGATGGGAAATATTTAAACTTGTGTACAGGACTATTATCGAATGAGTAAATCCATGTGTATTTTATCCATCTTAAATCAGAATGACAATTTCCCCAGATCCCCTCATTTAGAGTGACCACTTCTCATTTTTCTGTAGTCAACAAATACTGCTCATGCAAATTCCATCTGTATTGAGTTGAGAACAATAGCATTTCCAGATAGTGAATCAGCATATGTGTTTCAATGTATTTCTATGGATGGAGTGAAACCTGCTTTGGAGACCTTCCTTTTCTCTAATTCTTCCTTAGGTAGACTTACCAAAGTTTATAATTAAGCTTGAAAAGTGGACTGTATAGAAAAAAGAAATCAATTAATTTAAGTGAGAAATAACTCAGCTTTACTTATTCATTTCTAATTACATAATGATGCCTTAGGTTTTAGCTTTTATATTTTTCAAATCCTGTACTGCTAGTGTAGCTCTGAAGTTTTCTGTAGCTTGTTAAGTGCTGCTCTCTCTTGCTCACACAGACATAACAAACCTCTGTAGCTTGCTCTCCAAGGACACTCAGAACAAGAACTGTAAACCATCATCTTGGGAAGAGAGGGGCAAGCTTGGGGAAATTCCTTCATTGGCTGGGTTCTGGTTGGTGAATTTATGCTGATATAAAAGTGTGAAGAACTTGTGACCTGTTGTCCATTTTGGGATCCACTGAGACAGGACCCTCTGGAGCCCAAAGTGTACATCTGAAGGCCTTTCAAATAAAATACCACTTTTTTTCCTTTACTCCTGTCTAGTCTCTCTTTCTAGGTAGCCTGATAATGCATCAATAAAATGTAGAGAAAATACATGAAGTGATATTTACGATGTAATGACTGATACAACACTCAGCAGTACACAAGTAAAAAGTGACATATCAACAGTTGGATTAGGTGCTTAAGCTTAATCATTAGGAAAGTATAATAAACTTTGCTAAAAGGATTCTCAAGAAATTCAACAAAAGGAAATGCAAAGTCTTACACTGAGAAACTTGTGGGGTGATGGAACAGGCACAGGACTCTCCAGTATAAATCTGGAGCATGAACTTACTGAAGTGCAGGAGACGATGCGAACAAACAAGTAAAAGTTTCTTTTGCTAACATGGTGGTCAAACACTGTAAGAGGTTGCCCAGAGAGGCCATGGAATCTCCATCCTTGGAAAAAATGAAAATCTGTCTGTATGCAGTCCTGGACACCTGCTCTAGCTGACCTTGATTACATAGGCTGGACTAGATCATCTCCAGAGATGTCTTCCAGCCTCAGCCATTCTTTGATTTTGTGTTATAAAACCTGAGTGTATTCATGCTTTTCCCTGACCCCTAAAGATGTGAAAAAGAACCCAGTCATATAAAAAATCAGAAAGGAGCAGTGTATCTCACTGAGTGGCCTGATCTCTATATTTGATAACCCAGGTGAAAATACACAGCCATTATCAAATATGTGCCTTATGCAGTAAAGTCAAAGCTCCTCTATGCCCCAAACAGTAAAGGAATAAAGATGGCATCTATCAGATAAACCTCTTCTGCAAGGTATTTGGCAACAATCACTAAACAATGTTATTAACAATTACCAAATATCACAAAGCATATGCTTTCTAACTTAATCATGCTAAGAAAACAAACTTATCCTGACTGGAAAGTGGCATTAAATACAAAACAGGAATGAGCTAGGATTTAATCTAGATCTTTCTTTGCCTCTGAGACTTGGTCAAGGCCACACTTGCCAGAAGCCTATTTAATTTATTCTTAAAAATATCCAGGTAAAGAGATTCTGGTCCACTCATGTCTAATCTGTTTCAAAGAGTTTCACTATCTTCAAGAGCTGATAAACTTTTTTTTATAGCAAAGTCCACCTGGGGAACCCTTTACAGTATTCTTATATATTGGCAAACAATTATGATAGACATAACCACTCAGTAGTCTCTGTCTCAAAGGAACAAACATTCCGAACACCCAACCATTTTCCCAATGAAATATTTTTCACCAGAGCTGTCATCAGGCAATCTTCTGGAGGTCTACAACGTCCCAGACATTATGTATATATGACTTAAATATTGCAATAAAAAGGAGAGACAATAGAGAAATGACTGCTAAGCCACGGAAAGGGAATTAGATGAATTAGGGTGCAATCTAAAACACTTAGAGAATCAGGAAAACTTAAGTGGAGAATGGGGGAAGAAAAAATTTTCCTTTGCAACTAAGCAGTTGCAACTTTCATGTAGTTTTTAATGTGCATTTTGTCCTGATAACAGCAACTGCAAGATCTAAAACCCAGCAAAGTACTTTCTCAAGCTTTTGCCGCTGTGATGCATTAAGGTCTTTACTACACCTTTTCCAATAGCTAAAGGTCATCCAAGATTTATTCTTGCCAAAAAAAATAATCTACGTTGTAAAAACCAGCAGTAGCTAATGTAGCCAGGCTTGCTATTCCTGTTCATTTTCAGTTCGTTTAAGAGAAGTCATGAATCCCATCTAAAATGAGCAAAACAAAAAACCAAAAAGAATGTTGTATATTTTTGTGGAACACAGTGCAGCATTAGAAGCGCAATGCAGTCCAGTATTTGAAACTTGAATTTTGCAATTAAGTTCTTAACTGGCAGATTCTTCAGTCTTTTGTGAATGGAAAATTTTCATTTAAAAAGTAGGATGTGGGCATATGTTCTACATCTGAATTAGTATACATCTGAATAGTTTGCTTAAGAATAGACTCGGGTATTTCCAGTATTTTTTTTAACAGATCACAATATAAATGAAGTGAATATAAATTTTGTTAACTGTTGCAGAGAAATGTCAGAGTTATTTTTCTATGGTATTTTTCTGAGACCAATAACCTCATATTCTCTCTGTCAGCATGAAAAACCTTGATCTTCATGTAATATCCAAACCCCTTTTCACTATCACAGGTACAATACATGCCTGAGATCTCTGCTTGAAGAAGGTGAAGTGGATTCATACTTTTGTCATGTCTAGGTTGGGTTACTGAAATTTATTATTTTAGACAAGTCAAGCTAAAATGCCTGTTAAAATGCATCTCCAATTTTGTTAAAACATCAGTTGCTACAAATCTACACAAACTCAATATTGTTTATCAACCCACTTCTATAAGTGGTTTCATTTACTTCTGGTGAAGTATCACATTTATTTTAAAGGAAAGATTTCATCTGGAGAGCCATACTAGTCTTGCTAATTTGAGTGTTTATTTAACAGACTAAATTTTGATGGAGGCTTTCCAGTATGTAGTCATAAGCATTCACACGTGTAAGTAATGGAGTTTATACTTGCAAAACTCATTTTGACAAAAGGGATTTGCTTCAGAAGATTCTATCCCGTGTGTAGGTAAGTGCAAGATCCATCATATGCAGACAGAGATGACAATGTTTTAAAATACATAAACAAACAGAAAAAAGTTTTCAGTACACCCATGGAGACAGGAGTTCCGGAATTTGGGTTAGATTTAGAGTGGATTTGCTCTGGAAGGTACCAGCACTCTCCTGGAGAAATTGACTTCCCATGGCTTGGATGGATTTACTGTTCACTGGGCAAAAACCTGGCTGGAGGGTTGAGCCCGGAGTGAGTGGAACTAAATCCGGCTGGCAGCCAGTCACAGGTGGTGTTCCCCATGGTTCAGCGTTAGGGTCGGTCGTGTTTGACACCTTTATCCATGATCCAAGCAATGCATCCTCAGCAAGTTTGCAGATGGCACCAAGCTGGGTGGGAGTGGTGGTCTGTGGAGGGCAGGAAGGCTCTGCAGAGGGATCTGGACAGGCTGGATGGATGGGCTGAGCCCAGCAGTATGAGGTTCAACAAGGCAAAGTGCTGATCCTGCACTTGAGTCACGACAACCTCATGCAGTGCTACAGGCTGGGGGAAGAGTCCCTGGAAAGCTGCCCAGTGGAAAAGGACTTGGGAGTGCTGATCAACAGCAGCTGAACATGAGCCATCAGTGTGCCCAGGTGGCCAAGAAGGCCAATGGCATCCTGGCCTGTATCATCAACAGTGTGACCAGTAGGACCAGGGCAGTGATTTTTTCCCTATACTTGGCATAGGTGAGGCCATGCCACGAATCCTGGCTTAAGTTTTGGACCTCTCACTACAAGAAAAATGTTGAGGTACTGGAGCAAGTCCAGAGAAGGGAAACAGAGCTCAGGAAGGGTCTGGAGCACAAGTCCTGTGAGAAGAAATTGAGGGAGCTGAGGTTGTTTAGCCCAAAGGAAAGGAAGCTGAGGGAATCTTGTTGTTCTCTCCAACTACTTGAAAGGAGGCTGTAGCCAGGTGAGGGTAGCTCTCTTCTCCCAGATAGTGACAGAACCAGAGAAAGTGTCCTAAACATACCTCAAAAAAGGTCTAGATTGGATATCAGGGAAAATTTCTTAATTCAACGTCGAAACAGGCCACCCAGAGCAGTTGTGGAATCTCCATCCCTGGAGATATTTAAAAGGCGTGTAGATGTGACACATAGGGACGTGGTTTAGTGGTGTACTTGGCACTAGTGGGTTAACAGTTGGTCTCAATGATCTTAGAGGTCTTTTCCAATCTAAACAACTCTATGATTCTTTGATTGTTAAGGCAGCAATTTCAGGATAATACTGTCACAGCTCACTTCCTGTTTTAGTGGTTTTGAAGTAAACAATCTGGTAGTTTGTCTCAATTATTTTTTTTCTCATAACCTTACTTACCATATATTGCAAAAAACATAAGTGGAAACTGTGCTAATCTAAACCAATTTTCTGCATGAAAACTGTGTATTTCTTCTCCTTATTTGTGCATATAACCTAATAAAATGTTATTGAAATAGATTGTTTCTTTTAGAAAGACACCTGACATTGATAAAAGGACTCCAAGTGATGAGGAATTTACCATATTCTTCACTAATCCATTGCAAAGCTGATTGCCCTCACTGTTATAAATGTGTATCTTGAATCTACTCTTTAAACTGAAATCCCTTGCGGCTGCACGTTGGTTCAAGTAAGATGCCATGACTTGTGTAAGAGCTTAATACATCAATGACTGCTCCAAGTGCTGACAATACAAAATGAGTGAGCTTTCTCCAACCATCAGATCAGATACAATAATCTTGTTACAGAACATTTATGCTTAAATTTAAATTTATAAAGCATTGCACAGGATTTTAACCATGCTATTTCACTGACCATAATGGAAATTGTCTGACTGCATGCCCTACAAGCTGCTGATAAAATGTATGTGTTAGACAGTAAGGGCAAGATATATGAAATGAATTGGGTGCTGCTGTGCTGGGATTTGTAATGCCTAAACTTTTAAGCTGCTTGACTTCCTTTCTGCTATCAAGGTCCTGGATTAGATGGCCAGGACTCAGTGGGAATAACAGCATAAATCAGTGGGAGCACATAGCTACCTCTCAACAGCCAGCAGGTTCTGAAGGAAGTCTCTTAATTCTATCCATGATAAAGCTTTAACTATTTCTAAGGAGGAAATATATATTAAATAACATTTCTGGCCATGGTTTAACAACTTACTCTGCAAATAAAGGACACTGAAGGTACCTTCTGTGCTTCCAGATCATGTGTCCAAGCAGTAAACATACTAATTTCCTTCCATGTGAGGGGATGAGGCAAAAGAAACAATTCAAGAGAAGGCAGTAAGGGCGATGGCTCTTTTACACTGGGGGACCTAAGTTAAGCTTCCTTTCCAGCATGTGTGAAATTAGAAACCAGCTGCTTCCTACACCTGAAATAATTATAAATCCCCACCACCTGAAAAATCAATCTAAGTACAGCAGACATCACCAAGCTTTTTTCTGAACTGCATTACAAGGTTGCATATAACAATCAACCTTCAAATTCATTTCCTAAGCCAGGTCACCAGCATGATGTTCCTGCCATCCCCATTCACTAACCTTGCATTCCCAAAAGAAGATTTAAATACTACATTCCACATGCCTCTCAGCCTTTCACAGTATCACTAAATGATTGAGGTTGGAAGGGAGCTCTGGAAGTTACCTGGTTCAGCTTCCACTGCATAAGCAATGACACCTAGGTCTGGTTGCCCATGTCCAACCTTGCTATTTGCCCATGTCCATATAGCTTTTGAATACTTTTTGGGAGGGAGATTCCTTAGCCTCTCTGGGCAACAGTGGTCAGTTACCCTCACAATGAAAGAGTGTTTCCAGATGTTCAGACTAAATGTCTTGTGTTTCAGCTTGTGCCTATTGCCTCTGATCCTGTCACAGGGTACCACTGAAAAAGAGCCTGGCTCCACAGTTTTTTTCACACTCCCTGGAGGTATTTATATACATTGAGAAGTTTCCCCCTTCTCTTCTCCAGGCCAAGTAGTCCCAGCTCTCTCAGCCTTTCCTCATAAGAGAGACATTTCAGCTCCTTCATCATCTTCATGGCCCTTTCCTGGACTCCCTCCAGTGTAATTGAGAACTGTCCAGTACTGTCTGGTACTCTCCAGGACTGAGAAGCTCAGAATTCGAGACAGTACTTCAGGAATGGCCTCACCAGTGCTGAGCACAGGGAAAGGATCACCTCTCTAGCCCCAGCAGCAACCACATGAATCCACCCAGGGTGCTGCTGGCCTTCCTTGTGGCAGGGGCACGTGGCTGCTTCACATTGAGCTTAGCATCCACCAGGAGCCCCAGGTACTATTCTGCAAAGCAGCTTTCCAGGTGGGCGCTCCCCAGTGTGTATCAGTGCATTGCAACTCTGCTGTTCCCAAACTTCCCATTTCTCAAACTCCTGCACCATGTGCAAGCAAGATGTTTTCAGATCCTGGTTGCCTGAGGCCTTACTTTTGAACTGTATGTGTTCAGAAGCATGCAGCAGACGCACCACAACATCTCAGAGCCAGGACCTCCTGTTCTGATGAGAGAAAGCGGGGTAAGGTAGGGGTAAGGACAGGAATACAAGAATAATGATCTACCACATTCAGCTGGACTGTTGGACAGTGAGACATAACTTATGCATTTCACATAATAAGTCACCAGGACTGAAGTATTTTCATGCTCTTACATAAAAGATCTCACCAATAAGTGCCACAGTTCTGTTCTATGTTGACTCCTCCATTTACTGTCAGATTTAATGCCAGATTATTATTTAGAAAAGAATTTTCAAAGTTCATAAATACATTATTTATGTTTTGCACAGTAAATGATTTTTTGTCTTAAAAAATCAAACATCCCTAAAGCCTTGACCACCACAGGAATCAAAATTATGTTTATTCCTTTCTCAACAGTTACCACTCACAAAAAGAGCAACCTCTTCAAGAAAAACCAGTGATTGTGCCCGAATTTATAATATAAACACTGGGGTATAAGAGGATACTTTCAGATTTGGATCACACAGAGGTAAATAAACAATTAGAATCTAGAGACAGAGACAGAGTTTCAAGTCCCTTGTCCTATGCCCCAAGTGTCTCATTTAATATCACAGATATTATATTAGTCATACGGTTAAATTATAATTCAAATTTGTGATCTAATTAGGAGCAGCCAGGGCAGAAGCTAGGAGACCTATTTGCTATTTCACATTCCATAATTTCTTTCTAAGTGGGCAAATCCCAAAACATGTTTGTCTCAGGAACAGAATTACGTATATCTATTTTTATTTATTAATAAATGAGATATTACATGGTCAATAATTAACTAATTATAAATATTGTTGATATTAGCATGGAAAACAAGATGCATCCTGACTTCATGATTACATTTTATGATAATCCTTTCAATGACTTCATTGTACTGAGTGTTTAACAAAGAAGTATTCAGAGGGCACTACAACATACATGGCTATAGTTTATGACCTGCTGACATGAACTGAATAATACATATCTTATATAATGCTGGTCTAAAATATAATACATGTGCTCTTGAATCATGAGTTTGCAGGCTGCTCTGATACCTACCTGGAGCCCTAGAAATTTAAATTTTGTTGTCACCTTATAGATCTTTTCTGTTGGATACAGAAACTTATCTTGCCCTTTCTGTTTTGCACCTAAGGAAAAAAAGTGTTAAAATGAGAGAGGTTAACTTTTCTTGCTCTCATTGTGTCTGGAGTGTGACTTTCACCCTTGCAAGCAGGGAAAGGGATTCAGTCACCCTTCAACTGCATAAATTTATCAAATCTCTTACCTTTTTAAACATGAAAAAACAGTTGTTCACTCAAGACATTGATACGTGCTGATGACAGACCGGTACCTTCTGAGGTATGTGGATTGCAGAATGGCTGCATTTCTTTTTGCAAAGCCTTGAGATTCTAAAAATTCCTCATGGGATATGGCAAAGGCAAAACTGAAGATTCTTGAAGTAACTCAATAAAAAAGTACACAAAAAGCTTAATAAATCATGTGGACTGTACTATGGTGCACCAACCTCTAACATACCTTGGGGATAAGGGACCTCAAACAGCATCTCCAAAATCTATCATTAAGCTCAGCTTTATATCACTGTGTTAAAAAACAGCTGAGGGAACTTTTTCTCCCTGTTTGTTAGTAATCCAGCAAAGCATTTCTGTGTCTCTCAACATTTAACTTTCAATTTGTTAAATGTCACAGAAGAAAAATAAAATTAAAAAGACATCAGTTCATAATGTATTCTTTAAAGTTTCATCATCCCATGACTCCGTGTTTCTCCATTGACCTAATTTGCCATGACAGGAACATGGTCTGTGTTTCAGAATATTCCAAGTGTAGAAATTACTAAATCTTTGTGAGAATTGTATGCTATCTTAGCAAACAGCCACCTTTATTGACATTAGTTTCACCATTCATGATAAAGATATATCATTAAGTAGAAACAACTGTACTAAGAGAGACATAATTTATTTAGGTACCTAACATTTTAATTGTCACAGTTAGGGGTTGATCCTCCCTCATATGGCACTTTGACACTCTCTACGTCAGACCCCTATATAGTTAGTTGTTATCCTGCCAGATTAGATGTAAATTCAGATTTTGTTAGGACAGTCTGACACTCTAAACAAATCTCACAATATGAACACCTCAATGGGAATTGGACAAGTAAGCTAAAAGGTTAAAATAAATCCAGCCATATCTGTCATCGATGAAAATCATTATGCATTGACAGCAGAGGCTGCTGTAGGAGTTTCAGGAGAGGGCAGAGGCTACTGCAGGAGCTTCAGTCATGGTGGACAGAAGTCCACATCACAAAATCATAAATACAAGTAGTCTAAACCTGTTGCCTTTAAAGATCTTAAGTGAGAAGAACTGAGAAGCTGATAAAATTAACCTTCTCTTTCACCTTCAAGGAAGCCATCCTAAAACAAGACTGAGGCACTCTGGCACTATTGTCAGTAATGTTCTATTTCCATGTTTAATAATTCTGCAAATGCAAAAGGTTCTATAGCAGTCATTGCTATTAGGTGCCGACTCAGAAATATGAGAATTCAGAAAATGGAGCAGTAGGATGAGCAAAGTGGTGAAGATTTAGGTTAGATGTCAGATTGGAACATTCTGCTGAAATTATTGCAAAATACTTGCTGGCAGAGAGAATAATAAATCTGACCAACTACATTTATTAAAAGTATTTTCTATGCATAATTTATTTACAAATAATCACCTTCTAGATATTTAAGTATTAGAGAGACTCTGTTCTTCCCTAGAAAATTAATTAATTTAGCTATCCCAGTATAACCATTTATCCAATTTACCTACTTTTTTATTCTACAAGCTACCCGTAATTTGAGCTGTCACATTAATATATAGTGATTCTAGTGCACTTAATCAGGACAACTCTAAAATGAAAAAAATGGAGGGAAATGCATAAACATTTACAAGGTCATCTGCAAGCATATAATTTCATGAGTGAAAGTATTCTGTGAGGCATACCTTAACCTTAAAAGACAAGGCCAGCATTTACTTATTTGTCTATTACTAAATAAACTGGCACCAGTTTCCTCTGTTCAGTGACAACATAGAGAAACTCCAGGAAAATCAGTGGCATGGCATATTCAAGATATTGACTATTTGCAACTCCCTAATTTTCCTTTTTCCCTTTTTTTTTTCCTTTTTTTTTTTTTTTCTTTTTAGTTAAGTTCAGTTAAGCAGTAAGCAGATCAATGTGTGCATTGATGGCCTCGTGGGATATAGGGGACAGAAATCACAAGCGATAATTTAAAATTATTTTTAAAACTTTTAAAATGAAAAAATACGAAGAATTAGTCAACTATCACCACTACTTAGGTGTACTAAAGTTTCCAACACAAGATTCTTGATTAGTCTCCAGTTACTTGGTACTTGGTTACTTCAATGATTATTCAGCATCACTTTGAGCCAAAATAGATCTTTTTTCACTCAACATACTCACTTCTTTGCTCTTTAGGACTAAAGCCTTCCACTAGGAACCCAGGGCTTTATCACTTCAAGGTTTAATCACAATGTATGATGCTACTCAGAACAACCCAAATCAGCAGAATTTGGTGACCCTCCTCATTAAGTAACATACCTGAGGGAATATGTGGACCTTGGCCACCCTTGCTGTAAAATGACCAGAGTAAAATTTGCAGCAGTAACTTGGAACCATAAAATTGCAGTTCAACGTATTTCTGAGAGATCCCTTGTCTCTCACTCTCTGATACCACTGTGGCAAACCTAATCACAAGTGTTTGCACTTACACTGCTGTACCATTAACAATGGTAACATTTTCTCATGAGAGTTCATATATAGTTGATTTTTGAAAACTATAACTCTATTATCAGTTAGCAATTCTAATATATAGAATATTCGTAACACAGACTTTAATTCCTCAGCCTATTCAGCGTTAGGCTACAGACCAGACTTGAGCACCACAAGGAACAAACTTCTCTTTTAGGCAAAGTTTGTAATTGCTTTAGTTAAAAGTACAAACTGTGTACTTGTGTGCCTGGAGATCTACTTTTCTTCGAGAGTTTCTATGTTTCTTGATTAGACAGGATCTTTTTATCTTCAACCATTCTACTCTTCCAGGTTTTTTTAAACAGATTACTCATGGAGCTGTGAGGGTTTAACAGGAAGTAACAGACATTCCATTGACATTAAAAGGACTCACAAGAGTTCCTCTTTTCAAACATTTTAGGCATATTTCTGTAAGATATAGTTTAAAACTGTGTGTTGCATTTGGAGCATGAGTGCTTATATGGAAAACTCTTTCATATATAAATAAATAGCTCATCCTGTGAAAGCTAAGTAATTCCATATCTTGATACAGTAGTTTCATGCTGTGGATGCAGTCCAGCTGGTAAATCAGTTATAGTGTGAGACTATAACTGCCATAATTCACAACTACCATTTTAAACTACGGTAGGTTTTAAAATCTCTTTACAGCTACAAACCAAACATAGATATTTACCATGAATTCTCTTCATGCTGTGTTTCATCCCATCTTGTCAATCAATACCTAATACCATCTTAGTCTAATTATATACATACAGAAATGTAATTATATATAGAATGTATTTATATTGTAAGTAGAAATCCTCCTATTAAACATAACAATGCTTTAGGCATGGGTAGACTAAAGAAAAAAAAGCACTACAGAGTTGTGTACAATTATTATTATCTAAACAAAGAGCTGAAATGTCATAAGAAGATGGAGCACAATAAAATGATTGATATGTCATTTTTTGTATTAGTTAAGATATTGTATGCTGACTACTTTACAATGCACTCTAGATACAAAAAAGTATGTCACAGTGCTGCTTGAAGACATATATATATTTCTGTTATTGATCTAACCTGTTTAAATTACACTATTGTTTTCAAGGAAAGCTTATAATCCTTTTTAGATGAGTGACATGTTTTCTTTTTAGCTTTAGTGCTTTACAGAAGAAAAGATGAAGCAGAGAGAGCATCGGATCTAGGAAGCACGTGCATCAGCAATTATCTGTCACCTAGCTGATACTTGTCTCCTTAATGTGGTTTCAGAAGGTCAGACCTGCAGCAGATGTATTACTCAGGTGACAACAGGAACATCAGCACTGATGCATATCACTCACAGAAGTAAAACCTCTCTGCTTGGGCCATTGCTGCCCTATCAGGACACCAGTGCAAAGAACAAAGTGTTACACTTAGTCTCATAAATGTACATAAATAATAACTTCCAGCAGTGTGCTTCCTTCAGACCTACAGAATAGATCTCCTCAGATGTAGACAAAGCAAGACTTTTGCAGAGAGAGTAGGAAAAATACGTATATATTCTCTAGGTTGATGGTATTGTATGAGAAGAAACATACAAGGCTGGAGTATTTCCAAAGCATGAATCAGACAGCAACGAACACAGTGAATCAACATTCCCAAGACTATTTAGTTCAGGGAGCGAAACCCAATTTAATTGTTAAAATGTCAGTAGCTATAAGTAAATCAAGAGTCCAAGATCCTGTGGTCAGTTGACCTTGGTTTGACACGAGGTGCCCACCAAGCTGCTCTATCCTCTCCCTTGTCGGCTAGAGAGAAAATAAGATGGAAAAAATCTTGTAGGTTGAGATAAGGCAGTTTACTAAAGCAGAAATGAAAGCAGCATGTGCACGAGAAAAGCCCCAAATGTATTATTCTTTACTTTCCATCACCAAGTGATATCTGGCCACTTCCTGGGACTTGGCGCTTCAGAACACATAACATGGGAGTTGCTCCAGAAGGTAAATATTGTAAATAACCAACCCTCCCCCCTCCCCCCACTTCCTGCTCTTTTTCTTAGCTTTTCTATCTGAGCTGGCATCATATGGTGTGGAATACCCCTTTGGTCAGTTTGGGCCACCTGTCCTGGCTGTGTCCCCTCACAGGATTTTGCCCACCCCTGTCCTACTGGTGAGGGTGAAGCATTGGAGAGAGAGCACTGATGCTGTGCCAGTGCTGCTCAGCAGTGCCCAAAGCACTGGGCTGTTATCAGCACCTCTCCAGCCACCAGTGCAAAGCTCAGCACTGAGGGCTGCTGTGGGGAAATGAGCTCCATCCCAGCCAGACCCAACACAGTTCCCATTATGGTCAGCTGAAAGTTAGTCAAAGCAGGCAAGAAGGCTGTACATATAACTAAATATCATTAGCTACTTTGGGGTGATTTTAAGAACTCTCATCTGCTATTAATTTTATTGACTAGATGAAAGCTTAGGTACCTAACTCACATGTTGGTGCTTCCATTTAGAAACCTTAATTTAAATTTTTAGAATCCAAAGCTGATGATCTCTACAGGTACCTTCCAACCTTGGCTATTCTGTAATCTTGTGGTTTCTCAGTTCCATATGCCTATTCTGCAGAAAATTATGAAACAATAAAACATTTTGGACAACTCAACTTTCTGAAAACACAGAAATCACAATTATTTTCACATATTACACAAGACTATTTAGAAATTTGCATTGAAACAGAAGTTTAGCATAAGCACAGAAACATTTAAACTTGACATAACATTTTAAACATAAATCAAAGTTTAAAGCACCAGTGACTTTCATATTTATTTCCCTCTTTTGTTTTTCTTTTCAAGCTTTAATTTCCAGTTTCTTTTATATAAATTTTATCATTAAATTTCAAAAAGCATATTCAAAATGAGTAACTGAATCCTCTTGCATGTATCGTAGTTGCCAGTTCATAGTTATCGACTGGTGAAGAGACAAATCCATTGGCAAAACAACCTTAAACTACTAGTTTAGTGGGCTTCACCCAGCTCCAAAGCACACTCAGAAAACTGAGATCACTTCTAACCCATGACACACCACTCTCACCATGGGGTGCAATCCCTCTCCTCTGCTTTCATTTATATCTTCAGCTCTCTGCTTCCTGTGAGGGTATGCAGCATTTCTTGCAGGTGGATCTTGGTCTACCTTGCATAAAACGGTTTACACTGAAGTCACTTACTGAATATATGCAAGCAAGGGTTTGAAAAGTTTGCCCGTATTTTAAAGTGAGGTGAATTTCCATTTACAGCTGAAGAAAGATTTAGAGGAAATCAACAAAGCCTCCCTCAGCTGATACAAAACAGATTTTGTAGACATTAGAATAATCAAAGAGTTAACCTAGTTTCATTCCGTCATGAGTAAAACTCACTGGTAGGCTTTTATTATGTTAATTTTGCAAACTTGCATAGCAAAAAACTCAGTAAACTGAAGGTAACCAAAGGGGCTGTTTGGTAGAGACAGAAATGAACTGTGTCTTTTGAAGTGTTCTAGAGAAAATGTGTTCAGAATATTTAAGTCTCAAGTGAGTTACCAAAGGTTATTCATTCACAAGTGAGATAAATTCATACCTGTCAAATTGTCTGGATCCTCTGTGTGATCACTAGGGCCTCAAATCATTTATTTTTTTCCCCAGTGAAAGTTCAAGATTTTCACATATCCAAATTTAGTAGCATTTCCTGTGTCTGAAAGTAAATGAATTAATTTTCCTTTCATCTCACTTTCCACTTTTACAAGACTGGTGTGAAGAAAAAAAAATAAATCCAGGTTGGCTGGCATAAATAGTTTTAAAGTAAAACTTCACAGTGCAAATAGCCTGCAACCTCCTTTCAACAGATACTGTATTTTTAAACAATCTTTTAAGAAAAATCCTATGGCTGGCAGTGATTTAAAATGATTGTATAAAATATCATTTCAAACCAATTCAGGACCTGCATAGACCTTGAGAACTTTACTATGGCTTAAGCTCTTGGATGTGCAAAAAAACCATTTGCTTCTTCTCCACTTTGATACTTGATCCAAAAGGAATTATTATAATCAGCCCAAACTTGCTTTATTGTAATAACATGAATCACTGTTTCCATCATGCCAAATGTGGACTGTGTTTGGTATCAGAAATTCCATCGAGTGGGGTTAAAGAAGGAACTGAGAAGTCAGCAAGAATAGCAGAAATCTTACATTTTCAATGAAAAAGAGGTGATCAGGGCAGGCAACAGAGAAACTCTTTGCTCAAGAAGCCAGAACATTAAAAATGGTGGGCAGAAGCATTGATCAGGAGTCACATTACTGAGGGACAAAAAAAGAATCAGAGACTGATACTGTGGATGTTTCCTATATTTTCCTAAACTGTTCTTATTAATGATTACTCATAATAGCAATTCAAAATGTAGGTAGGTTCAAGGCCACACTGCATAGTCAATTTTTTGCGAAAGAATATTTATATTTTACATTTCTGACTGCGTGGCAAATAGCTTATTTTTATTTCATTTCAGAATAAAATAAAATTACGAAAGAAGTCCTGTATTTTTTTCACACTCTTCATGCTAGCTAAATCAACATTAAAAAAAAAAACCAAACAACCCAGAATATAAAATCATATATTTTTATATTCTGTAATTTTTACCTTTTTTTTTTTTTTTGTGAGGTGTTATATTTCACAGCATTTATGTCCTACCTTTTGCTGCATTTGGCATCTCAGTGCATTGAAATACAAAGAAATTTTGAATAAGAGAGTAGGGCAAAAGTTTGGAAAAACTCCCTCCTGACTAGATACAGAATTTCAGAATTCTTACTTTTCCATATAGAGTCAGGAGATCTCAGAGACAGTAAAATACCTTAAATAATATATCATTCTATTCAATTTATATGTTTCTGGATAAAAAATTAAATTCTCTCATTCATTTACACTGTTTTGGTTATTTGTTTGTTTGTTTAAATTCCATGAATAATTTTTCTTTTCAAATCTCTGCATTACTTCTCACTTAGGATATGTTGGTTCT